>VDFB02172842.1:0-20527 GCA_007258455.2 Sequoia sempervirens | reverse complement strand
ATGAACAGAGGTCCCGACAGAGGTTTTAGCCTAAATTTTCATGAATTTGGGCTAAGTCTGGAATTCGCCCAAAAGTTCAAAGTTGAATTTTCGAAAGTGAGTTGAATGGACGCCTTAACTGGAGTTCTGACTGCAGTTAGACTGAACGATTTCTGGGTTGTCATCTTCAGTTCGTTTATTGGCATGTGGAGTGATCTTTCAGTTTGCATGTCGAGTTAACTAGTTTGCATGTTCAGTTAACTTGATTGCATGTTAAGTTTAACTGAAGATTATTACTGAAAGTCAACTGAAGTTTGCATGCATGGCGAATTTGGTCAAAATTGAGAAGATTTTAGTGAAGATGGCGCTTCATCAAATATCAACTGAAGTTCAAAAGGGACGAATTGAAGCATGAAGCATTATTTGTGAAGCATGAAGCATTATTTGTGAAGCATGAAGCATATTTAGTGAAGTATGGCGAATTTGAAGTTGATAACTTCACTCATGAAAAGGGTCGCTATATTTAGTTTTTGAAAAGTGAAGCATGAATTAGTGAAGATGGCGCACTTTTCAAGGGAATGGCAACTTTAGTTTGAAAAGGGTTGCTATATTTAGATTATATTTGATTAAAGCATGAAGTTGGCGCATTCTTGAAGGCCAAACTGAACTTCCAAAAGGGTCGCTATTTTTAGCATAATTATTGCATGAATATGGCGAATTCCTTATCTCATTCTTATTGTTAACTAAAGTTATCAAAAGGGCACGCCTTAGGTCAATTTGATGAATCCAAAGCAAGGTTGAAGATGGCGAACTTGATAAAGATTGCTAACTGAAGCTAAAGTCGCATGGATGAGTTAAACTGAAGACTTGAAAGGGTAACCCTAATGCGTCCACTTATTGAGCTTGTTCGAGTTTCAGTTAACTATAATGAGGACCAATTAGAAGCCAAGCGCCATTTTCAAGCATGCTTTATTTAGTACGAATTTTCTTTGATAAAATTCTATATATTTCAAAGATGGCGTCCATTATTGCATCATCTTTTGCTCTGAAGCTTGTATTCTTTTGAGCGACCAACAAGCTTAAGGTGATTCAGGTGACCGTTTTCAGCGTTCTTCGAAGCTACGAGTTCAGATTGTTCAGAGGAAGTCAATTCTAGACTTTATTTCCACTTTGCATGCAGGTTTTATAAAGATTCGAAGAAGAGATTTGCAGATTTTTCAGAAGCAGACAAGCAAAACTTTCTATCTTCTGTCTTATTTCTTCTATTTCTCACCTTAGGTACTTTCTTCGCATGCCAGAGTAATTCAACACATTTTCAGAATCTGATCATCTGGGTTCTCATATTTCAGCATTTGCAACAAGACCCACTTCTTAGATTTTTTCGAGAAAATCGCCCCGTAGTCTTCATTCTGAAGCTCTGAGCCTTTTTCCGAGAATCTCTTTGCATGTGGGCTTAAATCACATTTTTTCCAAAATCCAGCTATCTGGGTTTGTTCAGAATTCCGTTTTACACAAAACCCATGTTCCAGAATTTCTTCGAAAATTTCTTCTGTCAGAAGCTATTTTTAGCCTTGTTCAGTGTTTTTCATAAAGTTCTTCAAACATATTCGACTTTACAGTCAAAAGTCACCATTTTCAAAATGCAGTTCAATCTCATTGATTACAAGGTGAAATCAGTCCTTACACATAATTTCACCAAGACTTCATATACGGACCTAAACCATGTTTATCCAGTGGTCAATCTGAGCAGTTTAGAAGGTGTTAGCAGCAATTCGATGAGGAATCTTGAGCGTTCCGGGTTGCTGGCAGTGGAATCCATTCCTGTTACTATCTTTGATCTTGAGTTCGTACTTGCTTGTATTAAGCATTATGACTCGTCTTCACGACAGATCAGATCGGTTGATGGAAGAGTGGTTTGCAGTCTCAAGCCGAAGGACATAGAGAAATGTTTTGCTATTCCTCCTCGCTCAGATAACTTTACTGTTGATCTTGAAGCCTGTGAGAAGATATGGGATGCTGATCATCAACGTTCACAGAGAAAAGTTGCTCAGAAATGGTTGACAATTCAGAAAACTAACTTGCCTAAGAAGGTTGGTCGTGGTGAATTTAAAGCGGAAATTGCTGTTTTGATAACCTTACTCAACCGAGTTACCGGTCAATCAGATGCTAATACTTTCCGTCCATGGATGTTTTACCTGATTACCAGAATCCTTGATGGCATAGAGCATTTTGATTGGGCTATGTTGATTAGTGACTGCTTACATCAGCAGATTACTAACTTTCTCAAGTATCACGAGTTTCATATGATATCCTATTTGGTCTACTTGGTTGCATTTCAAGGTGGTTACAAACTTCTAAAAACCAATGGTACTCTCGGTGTTCAGCATATTCATGAGTATTATCCACAGCTAGAGTTTTCTCAGTCTGAGCAGGACTTCCGAGTAGTGAATGATCACTTTTCCATGAGAACCGTAAGAGATCTTGATGATGAGATGCATATTCGTATTTCAGCCGAGGCCAAATCAGCAATGGAAACTTGGGCAGATTGGTTCATACAATTTCCTACTTTCACATACATTCGAGTTTATGGTTATGTTGGAGAGCCTCTGATGTTGCCAAGATATCTGTCAGACAAGATTGTCTTTATGGAGTTCCTCAGGCAAATGCAGCATGTTCACTTCTTTCTTCGTAGTCGTCATAAGACTGCGGCAAATTTTCCATTCTCATTGGGAATTTTCACATGTGATGCGGCGACAGATGCTAGGCGTATGTCTACTGAGATAGAAAGGTTCAAATTCAAGCCTTATACTGAGAGACGTTCCTATGATCCTCTCGGGCATTATGCAAATCGGTTAGAGCGAGGGATTGCACATGCGCCAGCACTTGAAGATTTCTGGGCAAATTGTGAAGATGAATTCGAGGTTCGTCGTCGTCATTATTGTAGACTTACTGTTGGACAGCTCTCTGATTACTTGTCAGAAGATGTTGATGGTTTGTCCGACGATGATGGAGAAGTTCTTCTTAATTCTTATGTTAAGGATCAAGTTGCTAGGCAGCCACTTCGTTCACCTGATTGGTATGCTAAGGAGAATACTTCTATTGAAGAAGTTTCTAGATCAGTTATTAAGACTAGTAAGTTATTCTTGGAGAGCAAACGGACACGGAAGTCAGTTCCTGTAGCAGAGCCGCCAAAGGATTTCTCGTCATTGCCTTCTACTTCTAGAGCAAGACCCAGAGTCAAGGCTATTATCATACCTCCTGAAGGGGTTAAACTCAGTGGAAACACAGGGAAGAGAGCTACTCGTAAGAGGAAGCAGAAACAGATTGAGAAAATTCCTGAGGTTCCAGTAGACACAGTTATTCAAGCTGAGCCTCACGTTTCACTTCCTAGTTCACCTCACGTTCCGCCTGTTGACATAGAATCTGAGCCTGAGACACCAATTCAAGCAGGATCGGAGACAACTGAACCACCACAAGTTGATACATCAGGGACCGTCTCTCCTCGAATTGAGAATATTGTTCAGTCTTGTTGGCTCGAAAAGTCTTTGGGAAGACAGAGGCGTGAACCGTCATACAATCTTGATTTGTCTGAGTTTGGTGAGCCTTATCAGAAGAGATCAAACAAAAAGATAAAGAAACAAGTGCACATTGAAAAGACTCCTGAATCAGAGATCGTTATTGAAGTTGCCGTGCCTCCAGAGGGTAAAAGCTTAGACGAGGTCGAAGTGGGTGACTTTACATTTACTAAGGCAAATCTTGGCAGGACCACACGAGAGACAGATGTAACTCTTCTTAAGATTGTTATCAATAATCTTGAAGAGCGTATCACGAAGGATGGAGAAGATAAGGCTTTACTCAAAGCTGAAAATAGTCAACTTCGTCAATACATTTCTGATCTTGTTCATGGGAATCCAAATAAAGCACCTGTTCTTCCTCAGAGCACACCTGCAGAACAACGAAAATTGGATCAGTTAGTCAGTCATGGTAGACTTGTGGACAACTGGATTGAAAGTTTAGTTGCTGCTGGTAAAACTCTTCTTGCAGATTTGTATCAGTTGAGGAGTGAGGCACATAAACTCCGTCAGGGTATTCAGTTGCTGGATATTGTAGTTGCAGAGAGTTTGGCAAAGGATCGTGTTCTTGTATCTCAGTTATCAGTTGCATGCGATGCTTTGGAGGAGGTTGAAGATCAAGATAAAGTCTTCACTTGGAGAGAGCAGCACCTTCTCAGAACAGAAATATGTGAGAAGATCTCTTCCAAATTATTTTCACTCAAGGATGACGTGGTTGGAGTACTTGCACTTGTCAGTGGATTCGTTGTTCAAATTCCGTGTCATTATCTTCTCGAAGATGGCACGTATGTGGAGTTGGAAAAAGTTCAAACAGAGTTCGAGAAGCTGATTTATGATAGCCTTGAAGGTGCACCTATGGCTCTTGCTAGAAAATGTTTCACGTGCTTTGAGAAAGGCTTAATCAAGAATGTAAAGATGGCATGCACACGACAATGAAAGTGGCGTAGAACCAAAGAAACAGACTGCTATTTTTAGCAGTGTCAAAGTGCCAGATGACAAAGAGATCGATGAGTTCTTGGTCGAAGTGTTAGACCGAGATGACATGGAGTGATCTACCAGTTGGAACCTGCAGTTAATTTCGAGGGTTGAGTCATGAGCAGCAGTTAACTCGACTTTCAGTCTTGAGTTTACTTGCTGACTTAACACATGCTTATCTCATTCTTGGAATTATCATCACAGGAGTTAGGGTTAGGGTTTCCAGTTAACTGAAGGTAGTGGCCAGTTAACTTTGCTTTAAATAAGGACGTGCATGCTTGCACATTGTCTATTTAGGTTATTTTGGTACCGCTTAAACCGATGGTAACTTGCCGCTTAACTGTGATAGTTTACTTTTATTAGGTTGTAATACATAACCTGCAGGCTTTACTGCAAGAACTGAGAGGAACCTGGCGATTCTGAAGCCACTTCCTACACCTTGATGTATATAAATAAGAGTTTTGCTCATTTGTAAATAACTTTTGCTTGAGAGAGAAATATATGCTGCGCCTACCTTGCCCTCAATATTGCTCTTTTGGTATTTGTTCATGTGTCTTCGCTATTGCAATTAATTGTTATGCCACATAGGGTTCCAAGAGATTGTAATGGTGAATTCTTTCCATAGTTTAGATAAATCTGTCTTGTGAATCTTTTTATTGTTATGATTAAGCGTTATGCCACATAGGGTTTCGTAAGATTGTGATAAAAACGTTTTGTGAAGTCTTTACTATGCTGATCAAGTGTTATGCCACATAGGGTTTCATAAGATTATCATGGTAAATCTTCTCATAGTTTAGATAAATCTGTTTTGTGAATTCTTTTGTCATTACGATCAAGTGTTATGCCACACAGGGTTTCATAAAGATCTTGATGATAAAAGCCGTTTAGTAAGTCTTTACTGTTATGATCAAGTGTTATGCCACATAGGGTTTCATAAGATTGTCATGGTAAATTCTTAAATCTGTTTTGTGCCCAATAAGCTGGTTTAGATTGAGATGATAGTTACGCCACCTTGCCTTCAAGTAGAGAATCTAAACACGTTTATCGTCAATTAGTCATAACCTTGCTCCGTTTCCTCATGCTCTGATTTTCTTGAGGAGATTGGATAGATTAGTTTAGTTGTAGTTGATAGATCTGCAAAACCAGAGAAAACTCAGCTGCAATGTATAAGTTCTTTCAAGAAAGTCTTGTGCCTCTACAGCTGAAACAAAAAGACAGGATTTAGTTTAGTTTATTTCCTTGCAAATACTTTGTCAAGCACAACGAGGGAGCTTCCCCTCATAATTTGAAGAGCACTCATTGCGTAGTGTGCATAGGCTATGCGTATCAACTCTTACTCCAGAGGTGCTTGCTCCCACGCCAACAAGGAGCACGGAAGACAAAAGAGTTGAAAAAAGAGAAAAGAAAGGGCAGGCAGAGATCGCATGGGTTTGAGGCAAAAGTGGAATCAGATAAGAACTTCAGCTACATTACTAGGTAATGCTCTAGAGGCCCCAAAACCTGCAACAGTACAGTTCTAGTACCAATAATGATCTAGACAGATCCTGTATTACAAAAACAACACACAGAAAGTTAACCAAGATTGCATAATAATCTCTTAAGAAATAAGGAGCAAAAGCATCCTTATATAGGATTACAAATATCTTATCCACAGAGGATAAGGATGACAAAAAACTTATCCACAAAGGATAAGGATGACTACTCATAGGATAAGATTGATAACTTATAAAGCAAACAGGTAAATTTTATCCACAAAGGATAAGGATGACAACTCATAGGAAAAATATCTAAAGTCAACGTGACTTTATTAAAGAAGATTCCTAAAGTCTATCTTAAGAGCTAATTGACCACTACAAGATAAAACATTACTTTAATATCCTAGGTTCTTTTTATTTCTGGAATCCTTCCTGAAACTGCTGTACCCAAGACATACCATACTCTAAAATGAAATTCATTGTAAAAACTTAAAAATGCAAAGATTAAAAAAATAAAAAACGCAACTCACTAAATCTAAACTTCTGCACAAGAGCCACATTGCGGGAGTTAATGAGATAGGCACTAGTGCAAGTCCTACATTTGATTCTAATGAACCAACTGCTGATCTAAATGCTCTCGATGAAGAGCAGTATGATGATTGATGAACATAGTTCTTGAGCAATATGATGATTTGTTTGCATTTGCTTAATTCTTGAGTTTGAATATGACAATAGACTATTTTCCTCTATTTTCCTATTTTGAACAAATAATATAAACTATTGTCACATTATAGGCAATGGCATGACAAACCAAAAACATAAATGTAATTCAATTATACGGGTTTAAAACAAGAAAAACAAGGGGCAAATGGAAAACTAAAAGATGCTAAAATACTCATAAAAACACAGAAAAAAAAACAGCAAAAGAGGGCTTTACATACAAAAACCTAAGGGCTGACTGAAAAAACCAATATATTTTTTGAATTAAACGTGTATATATGTATTTTTTTCAATTACCCACTTTTTATTCATTATTTGACCTGTGTTGACCCGATTTTGACCCATTTTTCTAATACATGCATGGTGAGATTGAACTGCGCAATTTTCATCTTGGTTACATATTAAATGCAAATATATGTGTTTATTTGGCATTTTTTGTTACTATGATATATCACTTCATCATGGCTCACTTGATATTTTGAATTATCTGTACCCCAGGGATGCATCCCCTACAGAAATCAACCTGTTTCCTTCAGGGATGTTTCAAGGACATGAGGATAGGTAGGAAACCTGCCTCCTGCCTATCCCCAAATTTTTAGAATTTCGAGAAACTTTTCCGAGACATGGATAAACTAGCATGAGTTGATTAGCCATCCCCTAAAGCCCAACACTCAAATGCAGTTATTTAAAAACTAAAATAAACACACAAAATTAAATAAAAAATAAAGGACTATGGGGACCCAACCCACAAAGACCCCCACATTGCTTTAGACAAAACCTAAACCTTAAATAGACACAATAACATCTAAAATCAATAAAGGAACTCATTTTTCCCATTTTATAAATTGTGATGAGGAAAAGAAAGAAGAGCACAATTGTGAGGAAATAACTCAAAGAAGGGGAATGCGTGATGAGCCTAGCTCAAAACTGTCCAAAATTTGCCCTAATTGGCTGATTGTAATTTTGTCAAACAGTTCTAGTGCAACCTTGTGACTTGCTGTTGTAGGGTTTCAGTTTATGATGCTTTGATTGAAAGGGATGCTAATGCAGATTTAACTCTTCTATAATGCCAATAATCTGAACATGAATGCAAATACAATTCTTTTTTGGATTTTCTCATGCAAATATATGAAACTAGGTATGCAGAGACTAACTACAGCAATCATTTGCCATGCATCATTTCAGTTACAAGTCTATTTGCAAAGTATCTATGGGAAAGCAACTTCAATACAAATCTAATGACCATCAGCCAAGACTCTTGGCTTATACATTTGAAATTATGCTAAAGTCTGAAACTGACTGTCACCTACAGCCGTACCCCTTATCTTGCAAATAAATGGCATACAATAAGCATGGAATAAACAAAAAGGAACCTGATTTGGAGTTGCCCTTGTGCACCAATGATAAAGCAATGAAAATTCTGGAAATAGACTGATAACGGATCTGAGTATGCACAGATGAAAAACTCCCTCCAAACAGTGAAGACTTCGTTGCTATCTTCAGCCTCTAAGACAAAAATATGATTCTCCAGTTATGCAGATATAAATCTGATATTATCTCAGGCCTTAGCAATTGCTGATCAGAATATATGTACCCAGAAATCGGTCCAAACAACCTTCAATCCAAAGTCTGAAAATTGTAAACCTGAAAGCCCAGCACAAGCCAATAAAGAAACCCTAATACTGTAGCTCGTCACTGTAGCTTGCTAAATAAAATCATAAAATCAACCAAAAAATCCTCTTCAAAATATATCAAAAATCTTCAACTAAAATCCCTGAAAATCTGCAAATGGATATGCATCAAACCCTTGTATTCTTTGTATTTCTTTTCCAATCTAGCACAAATAGAAAGGCTGAGATACCTTCCTCCAATAATGCAACCCTTCAAGAGATATTTCACTCCCTCAGTTATGCAATCAATGGGAGTTTTCGTTCCCAAAGATCAATTTGATTATCTGCAGACCACTTGGCTCCACAAATACTCAAGAAGAAATCATCAATCATCAACATCAAATCTGCCTGCCTCAATAGTGAGACCTCAAGGTCTATTTATGCTTTTTCCTCTAGAGGTCGGCCTCAATAAAATAATATTATCTTTTTGACTTCTAGAAGATTCCAATATATTTTAATTTTTTGCACTTTATAAAATATTAAAATATTATATTATTAATAAAGTGCATCTCAACATCAAATTATAAAATAAGGTTTCCATAAATAGAAACAATAATGATATATGATGGAAAACCTTACTCCAACCAAAAACTGAGCCAAGTAATAATCGAATGATTGCCAGATGACTCTCTCACCATGCCTCATTAGCCTACGAGAGCCGTTAATAGGCTAATCCTGCTAATATGTCATTGCCAACTAGAAGGGGACATTACAAGCCGCCCCTCCTGAAATTGCTTGTCCTCAAGCAATTCACCACCTGGATCCCACAAGATGAACTGCATAATGTCCCTGTCATCACCAAACAATTTCTGCAATACCAGCACTCGCACAATCTGCTGAATCAACTCATTCCCAAAACTGTGATAGCGAATCTAATGTAACCACACGATTGGAAAGCCACTACCTATTGCTTCTTGTTGTGCCACTCTAATACCTCCTATCTCTAAAACGCAACAAGTCTCCAAGTTATGAATCAAATGATAATCATTATGAGAGAACAAAGTAGAAGACCTGCCAAACCCAAAATCACCATCATGAGTGCTAACTACTCCCTGGACAGAAGCTGGATCATCATGCTGCACCCTGTCAACCTCAACATCATCAGAACTGTGCACTTGAAGCAAGTCGTGTACATTTGGGTCAAATGCAAAACTGTATGAGCTTCGCACCGTGTACACATCAACAAACTCCTCCATGAGCTGCGTCTGACATCCCAATACACTAGCAGGACTCCAAACATCTCTATCGCTACTCAACTCAGGGCTAGGGTCTAGAGTACGATCAACATCTATCTCAAAAAGTGGATTATCATAGGCCATAGTAGCATTTGCCTTAAACAAAGGATTGTTCACAAATTGAACAACACCTCCAAACTGATCAGAACCATACATCTCAAGTTCCATCTCCTGAACCACCTCTTTCTCTCCATCCAAATTTGAACTATAACATGAGGCTGAATCAGCATCACTTCCCTCATAATCAATAGCATCATGTGTGTTGTCATCAGTGTACCCATCTACATCTAAGGTACTGCTACTTTGTACCTCATAGGATGTCTCAGAAGATGTTGTAGAAGCCATATCCTCATAAACTTTGTCTCCCACAATAACTGCATGTCCATCCCAAACATTATCCTGAGATTCCTTACCAACAAGTGAATTATCTGTAGTGTCCTTAGGAGACTCAACCAAAATTTCATCCTCATGCAACAAGTGCATCTCCAAATCTACCTCCTTCATGGCTTCTTCCTCAATGTACTCATGTGTTAAAATGAGGCCTTCCTTAATCTTCTTTACCTCATTATCTGTGCATTGGTGGTTAGGCTCCCGAAAACCTTTGCAAGTGAAGCGTAGACCTTGTCTCCTCATTTCATTTTTGCTCATTATGGGAGTTCCTGTAACCTGATCATTGAGTTTAGATATAGAACCTTTTTCATAATTAGATTTAGAAGTTCTACTATTCCTGCTCACATTGTGCCCATGACTAAATTTTGTCCCTTTAGATGAAATTTTCTCTTTATACATCCTCCTAATAAACTTTACCAACCCAATCTTTTCGGGACTCATGATGACAACAAACTTCAGAAAATTATTAAGAGAGTACTATGCTTTAATTTTATCTGGCAAACTCTGATAGTCCTCAAAGAGTCGAGGAGCTTCCCGTTCATAACTTTCCCTCATCTTGATGGCATCCTGTTCGATCTTTTCATGATTACTTTGCTGGTCAGTTTTTTTAGGTTCTGAATCCTCATAGGGAACCCACATTATTCTATGCGCCTTGCCCTTAGGTCTCAAAGGACAATCATGGTTTAAATCGTATGGCTCTCTGCAATAAGAACACAACTTTTTGTTTTGTGATGTTGGACCTTTGCTAGAAAGAAGTAAATTGGATCCTTTAGTCTGTCCAAACTCTGAAAGTGTTTGTTCTAAACGCAACAATGGTTGTTCAAATCTTTCCACTGCCTGTTCATGACTAAACAATCTTGTCATGAAGCCCATTTCCATTGTCCAACTGAAAACCAAATCCAAACTGACTCTCACACCAAATTAAATGCAATCACTTCCCCAACAGGTTGGCAGGAAACCGCTCTGATACCACTGTAATGAGCCTAGCTCAAACTGTCCAGAATTTGCCCTAATTGGCTGATTGTAATTTTGTCAAACAGTTCTAGTGCAACCTTGTGACTTGCTGTTGTAGGGTTTCAGTTTATGATGCTTTGATTGAAAGGGATGCTAATGCAGATTTAACTCTTCTATAATGCCAATAATCTGAACATGAATGCAAATACAATTCTTTTTTGGATTTTTCATGCAAATATATGAAACTAGGTATGCAGAGACTAACTACAGCAATCATTTGCCATGCATCATTTCAGTTACAAGTCTATTTGCAAAGTATCTATGGGAAAGCAACTTACAATACAAATCTAATGACCATCAGCCAAGACTCTTGGCTTATACATTTGAAATTATGCTAAAGTCTGAAACTGACTGTCACCTACAGCCGTACCCCTTATCTTGCAAATAAATGGCATACAATAAGCATGGAATAAACAAAAAGGAACCTGATTTGGAGTTGCCCTTGTGCACCAATGATAAAGCAATGAAAATTCTGGAAATAGACTGATAACGGATCTGAGTATGCACAGATGAAAAACTCCCTCCAAACAGTGAAGACTTCGTTGCTATCTTCAGCCTCTAAGACAAAAATATGATTCTCCAGTTATGCAGATATAAATCTGATATTATCTCAGGCCTTAGCAATTGCTGATCAGAATATATGTACCCAGAAATCGGTCCAAACAACCTTCAATCCAAAGTCTGAAAATTGTAACCTGAAAGCCCAGCACAAACCAATAAAGAAACCCTAATACTGTAGCTCGTCACTGTAGCGCGACACTGTAGCGGCGTCACTGTAGCAGCGTCACTGTAGCTTGCTAAATAAAATCATAAAATCAACCAAAAAATCCTCTTCAAAATATATCAAAAATCTTCAACTAAAATCCCTGAAAATCTGCAAATGGATATGCATCAAACCCTTGTATTCTTTGTATTTCTTTTCCAATCTAGCACAGATAGAAAGGCTGAGATACCTTCCTCCAATAATGCAACCCTTCAAGAGATATTTCACTCCCTCAGTTATGCAATCAATGGGAGTTTTCGTTCCCAAAGATCAATTTGATCCTAGACTAGGGCTAATCCCCGCTAATATGTCATTGCCAACTAGAAGGGACATTACAAACAGAGTGAAGAGAGCAAGAGAGTACCAAATCTACATCATTTGAGATAAGTTCATTATATATTGTTCATTTGAACAAACTCTTTTGCATTTTTTTATTTTTTGTCAAAATTTCAAACAATTAGGAGGGTTTTTTGTTTGTTTTTGCTTTATGTTTGCAATTGCAGCTGTCATTTGCATTTTCAACAAAACAAAAACAGTGAGGGTAGTGAGGATGAAGAAATTCAAAAAACAAAGACCCCATGGTAGTTGAAGTAATGTTGGAGGTTCTTTTGGGAATGGGAATATTGCAAGGACAATTAATCAAATAACCTATTCAAATGCCATTTTGAACTCTTGAAAACTTATGCAAAGGGCCCTTTTAAATCTCAAAAAACCTCTCTTACAATTTAAAAGTCATAGACAAAGACAACAAAAAAATTCAGGGAGGTCAATTATGGTTGTGTCATTTGTGCAAAAAATGCTACAAGAGTAGCTACACAAGGGTTTACTCTCATCTTTTGAGCATAACTAAACAAGAAGTAAAAAGGTATAAAAAAATAACCCTAATTGAGAAGGCTGAGGTGACCAAGTTGCACATGGAGGGTGGTGCAAGAAATAAAGCTAAGTTACCGGTTTTTTTTGGGTTTGGGTTTAGGTACAAGATTCCGGTACGCGGATTCAGTCAAAAAAAATTTGGGGGTTGGGTCCATTTTGGGTACATTAATACAATAACATATAAAAATCAGAAATATATACATATTTGTAGTAGTAATTAAGTTCAAAATACAACACCATATTAATAGTCAAATAACATAGCAAAAATACACCACCACTTTCATAGTCAATTTAATAATACAATACAAGGGCCTTCATACTCCCAATCTGATGTAAAGCCAGTACATTTTTACTCAATCCTCATGCTATGGTTCAATGTTGTGAATCATTAGAAAGGAGAAATAGCAAGGCAACCTGTTTCTCATGAAGACCAAACACAATGCCATCTCAATATTCTCAACCATCACTTTAATGGGAATTTTTCGCAAGTGAGTACTGTGAGAACTGGAACTATTGGGAATGCACTAGGAAAGAACTCAGTTACTACTGCAAGGAGAAGATTTTCACTTGACTACTTTTACTTGGATTTGTGTAAAATGAATCAAATGAAACCAATTCCTGAGTCAGTAAAACTTCTAATCCCAGTAGGGATGTGGAGATAGGAGATAGAGCTTGAAAGCCTCACTTTTCATTGCTTTTATTTCAGGAAAACAACCAAAATGAATGCCTATCAGACTTATGAGAATATCACTCCCAAGAGAGCCCCCTCCCTTAAAGTTTAGATCCCTAAAACTGTGACATGGGAAATTTTTGAGAAACTCTAAGAGGTCCAGAAACAAGCAGTCTGGAATATGGATAAGAAAAGAATGCTATAGAAAACCATCTATCCTCTAATTAGCAGAGGCAGATATTTGGAAACCCAATCAGTTAACAGATCAAAGAGGTGACATGGCAGATAATTTAGAAGGGATTGAGCTGGGTCAAGATATGAGGAAGATCCACCAGGTAAAGGAGGGGAGGAAGGAAGGGAAACTTATCAAATAAACTCCTTCCTTACTTAAGGATTACCACCAATTTGCAAAACCACCACTTAGAAGTACAAGAATCACTTGGAAAATTGTTCAAACACTAGCAAACAAGATACTCCTTGATAAGGATAACAAGATGGAAGGGAAAGAGGAAGAAAACTAATGCATGAAAACATTTAAGATATCTACTCAAAATGAAATTATAACAGGTGGAAGGGATTGGCCTTCCACCCAGGGCCCATGGAGGTATTAAGTTGGAATATCAAAGGCGTGAATGCCTCGGACAAGAGTTGCCTACTAAAGTGACTCATGGAAAAGGAAAAGTCCAATGTACTCCCAACATCAGCAGAAACCCTTTCTCAAATAAGAAATCAGATTTAACGTAGTGCTTTTTGTGCAATTTGTATCAAAGGAGCAGCAGGAGATATAGGTACCTTCTGTAACTCAAAGACTTATTTGGCAAAATATAGTGATCTCTAATGTTACAGACCATTGCCCCAGAAGGAAAAAGTGTGTGTGTGATCAGTATGCCCTTGCAGGTTTTTCCAGCATGCATGTCTTCTTGATTCAAGATCACCTCACAGGTGTTGGCAATCATATCTAAGATTCAGAGATCTTTCCTTTGGAACAGGGAAAAGAAAAGGTTTAGTCTGGTAGCATGCAATAAGGTATCCAGACCAAAAGAATAGTGATTTGGGTCCCAGAAACTGCAGTCTAATGAATAAGGGCTTAGGAGAATATCTGTCTTGGAGGATCTTTCATGACCATGGTCACCTCTGGAATAGGGTAATTCAAGCACTATACTTAGATAATAACTATAGAAAAAGAATACTCACTTAGTAAATCTTTCCACCACAATCAGCAGTTTGGCACTCGAGAAATTGCAGAGAAATTTTTTAAAGGGAGTATTGGTAAAAATATCCCACTTGCTTCAAGATGATCAAATACCTGATCTGCAGAATTATGCTAAAGCGCTTGAGATGAAAACATGAAGGACTGTCTCAGCTCAGGAGGTGAGTTTAGAACTTGTAAGGATCTTTACTCGCCAGAAATTTCAAGGCTCTAATTCTAAGTTTTTCTTTACTAGTCAATTCCACCACAGATGTATTTTCTTGGGAGGGGGATAAAAGCATACCAAGAGGCAATGCCTTTGAATGCTGTGCAGCCAAGAAAAGTATACTAACATAAAATCAGCTAACGATGGGTGGCTTAGCAGGATGTCCATACTGTTTTGTATGTATAAGTGAGGAAGAAAAGAGCAGTCATCTACTAATTCTAATTACCAAAATGGAACCTGACATTGACCCAATCAGAATAATAGACATATTCTTATCTAATTATCTCATTAGTTAAATTTTCTTTGGATAGAGAAAGGTTACATCAAACTCAATAATAGCCAATCTTGGGAAACTTCATCATAATGGTTAATAGTTGGCTATAGCTTAATAGTTCTCCATTAATCTGGTAAGGGGCATTGGAAGTAGAAAAATTTTGAAATCAACCAATTACCTAGGTAAAGAAAGTTTTTCAGGTCATTCCCAAACAAGACACCAACTTGGTGTATAAGATCTGCAATGTGCAAACATTTCACAAGACAAATGACTTTTCCATTTCCTTAAGGCTTATTTATTGATCAAGGAAATGTACGACCCTACCCTCCTCCTGATTTGAAATTATGACCTCCACTACAGAGTACACGTATTAACCATTAGGCCAAATCAGGCTGCGCCTATAAATATAATCACTACTAGCCTCGGTGGGGTTCAATCATTACCTTCTTTATAACATCATTTTGTCTTGGCAAAAGTAAAAATATTATGATGCATTGTGTTGGGTTGCATGATTATCTATCTCAATAACTTCTATTTTTCAGCCATGAACCCCATTCCCTTATAAAGAGAAGTCCGTGAGCCTTAGGTGAGAATAATAACAAGAAAGCAGTAAAATAGTAAAACATGCTTCAAAAACTTCAAGTTAAGCTTTCCCATCCAGTGTTTCTCCAAGTTAATCCTTGTATGAGCTTTCACCCTTTAAAGGATTTCTCTAAGTTAAACCTTCGGCGGCAGTTTTATTGTGTGTGACTTTTTACATGGCTTACAACAGTTATGAGTTTCTTTAATGGTTAACAAACTGTATGAAAAAATTTAGCTGTAATAGATATCCATTAGAAGTAATTCACAATATATTTGAAAGAGTGTTGGAGAGTTGATACAAAAATCCACAAGTTGACAACTACACAAGTGAACTATGCAACCTAGTTTATGGATTAAGTAGTATCAGAGTGGTTCTTTCCTTTGGGAAAGTGGTTTTGCAAGTGTTGACAAATTATGCCCTCCACAAGATCAAGTGGAAGTGACAATCTATTTCCCTACAAGCCCAATATTGGAACAAGGGAGTGAGCAAAGGCAGCGACAATGGCAAGGGAAGATGATGGAGAAGTATGGTTCAGGAAGTTGGAAGAAGATGTTGCAAAGATTTCCAGAATAGAAGAGAAGGTGGATAGACTTGAAAGCATGACACTTGTCCTGATAGCCAAGTTGTGAACTACAAAAGAATACAAGGAAGAATAAGAACCATAGAAGTTGGAAAAAGAGCAAGGAGAGACCTCATATGGAAGATTCTTCAACCCTATGATAGTGAGGTCAACATTGAGAAGCTTGATTAGTGGATATCTAAAATGGAGGTATACTTCAGTTTGCATAATCTATCTCCATCAACAAAATTCCTTTGGTAGGCTGAAGCTTTATGGGCATGCTCTTGCATGGTATATGAGCTGTGCACACTCTTTGGAGATTCAAAAAGTGCCACCCATTCTAAGTGGGATGATTACAAAATGCTGTTACATAAGCAATTCCAACCTATAAGCCATAAAGAATAAGGGTTATGCGATGGCATCTCTTGAGGCAAGAACAAGGGCAGAGTGTGCAAGCTTATACAAGCAAATTTAGGAATAGAGTGGTTCAACATGGTAAAGATATCATAGACTGTGAAGTGCTCATAAAATATGTTGTTGGGTTGTTTGATCATTTAAAATGAACAGTTGTAACAGCCAAACCCCAAGATATAGACAAGGCATCTGCCAAAAAACACTACCTTGAACTAGACAAGAAAGGAAACTCCTCCCACAAGCACAAACAACAGGGTGAAGAGTGTTGGTTGAATATTTTGTAAACTTAGGAGGTTTAGCAAAATGGTGGTTTCAACCACAGTGTGTGAGTTAAACTCTCCTATTTAAGGGAAGGCTCCCCCTATCTAACTAACTAAAAACAAATATGGGTGGAACGATAATCTTTCCTCTTGTTTCAGGAAAGATTAAACTCTTTTCTCTTTTCAGAAAAAGTAATATGGACTTTTAAATAAACTTTAACAGCAGCTTGCAATAAATTCAATAGAAAGGAAATGAAGTTTCCCGAAAGCTCAAAGACTTCCGTCACTTCCTTCGGGACGGGAAAACAATCTCAAGCGCAAAGTCTTGAAAATCTGCAATCCTATCTACCCTTTTGAAAGATAATTCTAATGATAATATACAGCATAAAACAGCACAAAGTTTGCAAGTATGATGTATCTATTAACGAATATGAATGTGAATCATTATGAGCACAAAGACTTGCAATTCTTCTTAACTTCTAAATTATGAATTCAATCTTCAACATTTACAACACAAAGTCTGAAAATATTTCAATTGAAGTTCTCCCTAGCAATCTTCCACAATCTTCAAATAATCACAAAGTAATGCTCCAAAATGACATAAGAACACAATGGATGCAAAGTAGGATTTCAACACAAAGTCTGAAATCTACAACTCTTTGATATTACTTGAAAAAGATAAACTTATAACTATAAAGCTCAAAGTCTTTATGAGTACAAAATTCTGCAGAGTTTTCTTGCTTGCCAAAAAGATAAAAATTACAAAGGACCCCCTCAAGTATTTATAGGAGAGATTTCATAAGAAAAAGGTGGGAGGATCCCAACTAACTTGAGAAATTCTCTCAACCACTAACTACTTGCAATTGACTTATTCCAAATTACAATCCTAATTTATCTTGACTTGTAATTTGATTACATGTAATTACAATCTTCAATAATGCGAGTAGCATGGCCACTTGCCATTACAATTTCTGACTTTACATGTAATTTGTCAAAACAAAATTACAAATGCATAATTGAAATTATTCTAAGTGTCCAAGACATGACTCAAACCATCATCCTTGAGTGGGTTTTCATGTTGCTGTTTGGAAAATATTCTTCCATCTCTGTCTCGAAAGCATTCTATGCTCAATCATGTCACTTATTCAACTCCTTGTGTAGCTTCGTCATGTTGTTGCTCTTTCTTTGTATCATTCTCCAGCCTTGGAATTTGTTTGAAAAATAAGGCCCATGCCTTATATTATTGATTTGGTAGGTCATGTGCGCAAGCAGGACTAACGAGAATGAGACAAAGGGGCTACAAAAGTGAGGTCGAAGCTCAATTTCGGGTTTTGGAAGGCTGACAACGAGTGCAAAGTGTAATCGGGATTTTTGGGACATATTGCAAGTTAAAAAGTGCAAGGTAGGAAAAATGAGAGGTCATTGCAAGTTTTCATTTTAACTTGTAACCTTGGTCAAAATCTCCTACTTGTAATCAAATTATGAAAACCCGATTTTCAACCAAGGGCATCATTTTTGTAGAAAATGATAATGATGATGAAGAAAAATGGTAATGGCAAATGAATATGAAATGAAGGCAAATGAATGAAAAGCGAATGGGAAGGCGAATGAAAGAGAGAGAAAAACATTTTTTATGAATGAAGGGCAAATGAATAATGATGGCGTATGAAAGAGAAATGAATGAAGGGCGTATGTAGTGGAAAAACGCGTTTTCAGCCATACACGTTTTTTTTATAATATGCAATCTCAATCTCCATAGAAAGGCAACCCAAGAACAAAAGATTTAAAGCAACAAAAACAGAAAAATAAAAAGAAACAAAGAACATACCTGCAACAAGAGTTTACAAGCCAAAATAAAGAAAAATAAATAAATAAATAAAACCCTAGGCGCCTTGAGCAAACTCAAATCTGCAAAAACGTGGCAATGGTAGATCAAAAATGGGGGATTTAATAAAGTTGCAGACCTTGCCAAGTGTTTTTCATGCCAAAAATCTCTCCAATCGGGGTACATATGAGCAAGAGCAAGTTAAAAATCCACAAAAACACTTGCAAAACTAATTTCAGGTTTTTTGATGCTCATTGCAAGTGAAAAATAACTTGTAAAACTTCATTGCAAGCATTTCGGGTTTTTTGATGCTCATTGCAAGTGAACAAAATAACAAATAACTTTAAAATTTCCCTTTACTTGCAAATCGGGTTTTTAGATACACTTTGCAAGTGATTTAAGTTAAAATAGGAACTTTTAAAACTCATTGCAAGTGACTTTAAGTGAAATCGGAACTTTTTTAAGTCATTGCAAGTGACTTTAAGTGAAATCGGAACTTTTTTAAGTCATTGCAAGTGACTTCAAGTGAAATCGGAACTTTTTTAAGTCATTGCAAGTGACTTTAAGTGAAATCGGAACTTTTTTAAGTCATTGCAAGTAACTTTTTAAAAAGTAACTTGTAAAGTGAACAAAAAGTTCCTACAACTTGTAAGTTATATAAAAAGTTCCTATAACTTAAAATTAAAACAAAAAGAAACTTGTAATAAGAGCAAAAAGTTCCTATCACTTACTTGTAATAAGAAACCAAAACCCCTACTTGCAGTGATGCCCCAAAAACCCGAAATTGATCAAAAACACACTAAAAATGACTCAGAATTTCACGAAAACAGACGAGAGTGAGTGAAAAATGTTAGCCAAAAAGACTATAGACCCAAAACTGAAATTTTCTAACCTTTGCACCTCGTAAAACGTGCCTTAGAAGAGAAAATATTCAAATTTTATCAAAATTTTAATAGGTTATCCCAATTTTTAGCAAGTCAAAATTTAGGGACAACAAAGAGAAGCAATGTGGTGGCAAGAAGAATGAAGATGATAATGGGGGGAAAGGCAGGAAGAACACTACCCCCACAATCAATTCAAAGAAAAGAATCATTGTACTCATTGTGGGAGAGATGAGCATACTGAAGAGGGATGTTGGATACTACATCCAGAGTTGGAAACTTCTTAGGCAAAGAAGGGAGAAAATACCAATCGTGCACAAAAAAATTGAGTGCAGCTCAAAGATTGACAAAAGATTGTTTTGTGCCATAGTTGCTAAGGCTGTATAAATAGTGGATAATGTTTTCATGGTGGAGAGGAGCTCACCCAACTCTTCCACATCAAGAAACAAGCAGGAGGTTAGAAAGTGGATGCTATGTTTGATATGTGTTGACAAGCAAACCTCATTTCTTTCAAATTGGGTGGTGAACTCAGTTTGGATCTCTTATTTCATCCTTCGCCATGTGTATTAGGATGGCTCCACCAAGGAATGGAGATGACCATGACCATGCAATGTAAATTGCACTTTGGACTAACTCCAAAGCTTAGGGATGATGTAATAGTAAATGTTATCTCATTAGAGATTTGTGATGTCATTTTTGGAAGCCCATATCTCAATGAGAGGAATGTTGCTTACTCTAGAAGAAAGAGTCAATAAAACCTTTGGTTGAATAGGAAGTGTTTCAATTTACTTTCTTATGTTAGAATGTCCATTGTCCAAGGTTTCTATGGCAAGTACCTCAAGATGTAGGAGGTTGCTCGGTGCCAATAGAAGGGTTGTTCTTCCCTTGTTGGGTGGACAGCAAGAGGAAAAGAGAGCTGAGATGAGGAAAAAGCAGGGATTTCAGTCTCAGAAGGAGTGGCAAAAAAGACAGTAGATGAA
>VDFB02172841.1:0-11497 GCA_007258455.2 Sequoia sempervirens | reverse complement strand
TTCCTAATGCTCTAAGTGTGCAAAATAACTAAGAAACATGAATAACAAAATACCAAGGACACCTCAAGATTAGCCAAAAGAGAGTTACAACGAAAAGGAATGCAAATAAAATGAAACACAAACACTTTTACCTCCCTTGTTGTTGAAACTTCTTTGATTGGCCCTTGCTTGGATTGGTTGTGTGCTCCTTAAATGATTGTTTGAATGTCTATAATGCAAGCTTCAATATGCAAAATGATGGACAAAGATGGTTGAATGATTGAAAAAGGCTTGGACAGCATGTAGTTATGAGAGTGCAAAGTGTTGAGAATGCAAAATGACAGCATAAGGGTGCAAGATAGCTAAGTGTTGTAGAAAAATGGGCAAAGATGTAGTTGTTTCTCCAATCTAAAGTGTTGAGAATGCAAAATGACAGCATACGGGTGCAAGATAGCTAAGTGTTGTGGAAATGCCCTTGAGGAGGGGGTATTTATAGGAGAATTTGAATTCTCTAGAGAATTCAAGGGTCAAGATTGCTCCAACAAGGTCAAGATGAAGGGCTATGGTGGGTTGAGAACCCACAAGCCCTCACATCTTGACATGTGGAGGGTGAAGTGGACAAGGGAATGTGAGGTGGAGATGAGTTGTCAAGAAGGTACATGAGGTAGAAAAGGACATGCACCTTGGGGATGAGAGGATTTCCACAAAAGGATTTTGTCCCCAAGGGAGTGGGGACATTTGAGGAATTTTAGAATTCCTCAAAAATCTACATGGGAAAAGGAAAGGTGGTTGGGATATAAATGTGAATTAAAAATCTAAGATTCATAGGATGAAGGTCTAGGAGGATGTAAGCAGTGGGCTCCAGGTGGACTTGGTCACATGTGGAGATTGTGACAGTCCAAGGTGGGTCACATGTGGAGATTTCACAAGTCCAAGGGTTCTAGAAGTCTTGGAAGGATGGAATGTGAATTAAAAATTCACATATAAAAGAGGGGAATCTAGGAAGAATAAAAAGGAATTAAAAATTCCTTGGAGAATGATTAGGCTTAATTAATCAGTAATTAGAGGATAATTAAGGGCTAATTAGGATTAAAAGCCAACTTGCAAAAGTTGGAGGATGTGACACATCCTAATCAAGGATTAGGCATGTGCACATCCTTAATGAAGAGATTAGGAAATGGATTAGGATTAGATGAAAATGACATGTGAGGAATTAAATAAATGTAATATTTATTTAATTTATTTGATGAAAAGAGGATTAAGGAGGGTAAGGTATTTAATTATTAATTAAATGCCTTAGGGATTTGGCAGAATTAAAGATATTAATTAAATAATAGTAATATTACTTAATTAACTCGGATAAGAGGATGTTTAGATGAAAAGTGATAAATTTGATAAATTCATGTCCAAATTTAGATGTCTACAATATCTATAAAATAAAAATGATTATTAAAGTTGAAATTTTTAATGTCATAAGCAAATTGTTGATACCTACATTTTTCTTGTGAATTTTTAAAAACAACTAAAAACTCACAAGAAACCTAACTTCCATGACAAGAAAGCTAAGGTGCGGGAAATAACTCCTACACTAATCTTGAGAGAAGGCTTATGTAAAAAAATTTAGATTTTTATAGTAGTTGCAAGAAATAAATAGAAATAAACATAAATACCATTCATACCACAACACAATGATTTACATAGGGAAAACCCTTTTGGAAGAAAAAAACTCACACTCCAAAAAGTCACCCAATATCTAATTTAGAAATAAACAAGATTATATTATAATTGCAAAGAAATATTTGCATAGGAGTATCACCAAGTAGATATTTGAAGGAAAATCAACATCTATACTCTCAAACACAACCTCCATCTCAAGCACCTAATATATAGGAGATACAATACATGAAATTGTACTATGGTATTTATAAAACCATGCGCTAAAACTACCCAAAAAGTGGTGTGCAACTTGTCTCCAGTCAAAAATGCCCTATGATGTGTTAAAAAACACCATGTGTAAATCCCTCTTACAACCCTTTTCTTTGTCTAACACATTCTCAAATTTCCCAATTTGGGAGACCCAACTTTTGGAGGTCATAACTTTTGATCCAGGAGTCTAATTGATGAACTATTTAAACCATTGGAAAGCCCATGAAGTGGTCTATCAAGTTCAAAACCACCTCATTGGTTATGAAAAATTTTGAGCCTTAAAAAAGGACTCTAAGTTCCTCAAACTATAATTTAAAACTTTTAAAAATTAAAATTTTAATATCTTGAGACTAGGCATGACCTTGAGTTGAAAATTTACTAGCATGTTTATTTAGAAATTTTGTAGCTTTGGGGACAATTTCAAATCCATTTATGCTCAAATGAAACTTACCATAAACATTAACCTTTTATAGTTACAAGTTTGAGACACCTTTTTCTTAAGAGTATCCCACTTGTTGAACACCTTGCAAGAGCAAAGGTAGTATCACCATCATGATCTAATTTCTAGGGGCCAAGAGGCCCATAGACTCTGAACACCATTTTAACTTCTTTGTGCTCATAAGATTAGTTAAATAATTTGCAAAAAATATTAAAGTATCTATCTTAATTAGCTTCATAGTACCATCCTTGACCATACCTCTAACAAAATTATATTGTACATCAATGTGCTTGGTCCTGGCATGAAATGTTAGGTTCTTGTCTAGGTAGATTGCACTCCAATTATTAAAATAAACTATCACAACACCTTTTTATTCTAATATTTTAATAGTCTTTGAAGCTAGATTTATTCTTTACAAGTGTGAGTAGCTTTCATATGCTTAACTTCAGTAATGGAAAAAATAACCACAACCTGTTGCTTGCTCATCCAATTGATTGCACCACCAAATAAAGTAAATGTGTAAGTAATGGTGAATCATCTTCTATCAACATCACATACCCAATATAAATCCACATAACCATGAATATCAATGGAATGCCTATCTCCTATACAGTTACCATGATAACACAAGGAGTACTCCAAAGTACCCCACAAATATTTGAAGGCTTTTTTAACTGCATCCCAATGAAATCTACAAAGATTAGACACATATCTAGAAATAACTCCCACTACTTGGACAATTTTTGGTCTAGTATAGACCATAATATATATCAAACTTCCAACTACTCTCTAGTTTTTGAAGTGATCAACCCAAGATCTTCAATCTACAACACCAAAGAACCTCCACAAGAGATAGAGAGAAGCAACAATGGAAGATTCTATTCCACCAAACGAGGGTTGCAATATGATACAATATGATCAATGCAATACTATATAATGTTATGCAAAATATGCTAGATTATAAAGGCTGGGATGAGAGATAGGATAAGACAAGATCATGACAAGTGTCTTAATCCTATCACATGAGACAACTAACTCATAACTACCTAGGAAAGTGTGAAGTCTAGATAATACAACTAAGACTTATAGAAGATACAACTAATATCCTAAGTAAACGTGTGAATTAAGTCCCCTAAGTCCCTAGTAAAAGAATAAACTAGGTACAAAACTTATTCACACCAACACCCCCCTTAAGTGCAACTTAGGGAGGAACAAACCAATGCAGAATGCAAAAGATGGGTCCTGACAACTAGGTCTGATGAGGTACCCATGTACAAAACAAAAAACTCTCATAAGCGGAGAAAAGGAGAAAAACCCTGTGGGAAAAAACTCCTCTCCAAAAGAGAGAAAACTCTACAAAGAAAATTGAAAAACTAATGAAGGAAGGAGAACTCCTCAAGACCCCCCAAGGACAACTTCCTTCACCCCAAGCATTGATCGCAACTAAAGATAACGAGGCAATGCCAAAGGTTTAGTGAAGATGTCTGCAACCTATTGATTTGTAGACAAATACTCCAAGTTGAGAACACCATCCTAGATGAGCGGCTTGATGAAGTGCATGCAAATCTCAATATGATTAGTACGTTGATTATCCGCTAGGTTACAAGAGATATGAATGGCACTCTGATTGTCACACCAAAGAGTAGTGGGTTGAGTCAGAGGGAATCCAAACTCAATCATCAACTAATGAAGCCACAAAACCTCCTGACTAGCCAACACTGCACCTCGATAATAAGCCTTTGTCAATGATAATGCAATAGCAGTTTGCTTCTTGCATGACCATGCAATCAGACCAGAACCAAGGAAAAACACAAAACCAAAAGTAGACTTCCTATCATTGGCATCACCAACCCAATCTGAGTTGGTGAAGCCCACAATCTATGATGCACCTAAAGTGTAGTGAATTCCAAAATGAGTAGTGCCCTTAATGTATCTCAAGATATGTTTAGCAGCCTTCCAATGACTCTCATGAGGCTCCTGTGAGAAGCGAGAGACAAGTCCAACCACAAAAGAAATATCAGGACGACTATGTGTCAAGTACAAAAGACTGCCAACCAACTGTCGATACAGTGTAAGATCAACTATAGGAGTAGTACAATTGGTAGATAGTACAACACTTGACTGGAATGGAGTAGGGGAAAGCTTGTAATCAACCATGCCAAATCTCTGAAGCAAATCAAGATCATACTTCTTGTGGAAAATGAAGATCCCCTCAAAATTTTGATGAACCTAAAGACCAGGGAAGTAATGCAAAAGACCAAGGTCAGTCATATCAAATCGCTCCATCAATGCTCATTGTGTACTTTGAATCATGGAAGTAGAACTCCCTGTGAGAATCAAATCATCCACGTAGAGAACAAGTATGAGTAGATCCTCTCCATGTCTCTAAGTATAAACTATGGGATTGGAATGGCAGTGAGTGTATCCTGAAACAAGCAAGAAACTATCCATCTTCTCATACCAAGCCCGAGGGGCTTGTTTGAGACCATACAATGAATGACTAAGCCTACAAACAAGTGAAGGGTTCTGCACAAAACCTGGCAGTCGCTCCATATAGATCTCCTCATGAAGATCCCCATGCAAGAAAGCACTCTTCACATCCATCTAATATACTGACCATCCTTGAGATGCAGCTATAGCAAGGACAAGGTGAATCAAATCCATCTTGGCAATAGGAGCAAAGGTCTCAAAATATTCAATCCCTTCAACCTGAGAAAAACCCTTTGCAACAAGATGAGCCTTGTACTTGTCAATGGAACCATCTGCTGCATACTTGGTACAATACACCCACTTGCACCGAACCAACTTTCTTCCCTTAGGAAGAGGCACAAGATCCCAAGTATAATGCTTCATCAAAGAAGAATACTCATCAGCCATAGCATTGTCCCACTCTGGAATACCTAAAGCATTTGAAATTTTTTGAGGATCATCTAAAACTGCATGACTCAAAATATTGATTCCTAAAGTCTGAGAATGAGTGCGACGAGTGTCTATGGGATCACCAACAAGAGGACCAGCCTCCTCAAGAGTAACTTGATCCCATCGTGGCCTAGTAGCTAACTGAGGAGGAGGTGCATCAAGACCATCATCAAAATATTCCTCAAGTAGAAAAACATCAAAAATTGAAGAAGACTGAGAAGGTTGTGATGAAGAAGTCGAAGGAGGATCTGACTGGGTGAAGGTCTCAACAAACTGAACATCACATCGAAAATGAACTTCTCATGTGTCAGGAACAAACAATCTGTATGCCTTCACATCCTCACAATAGCCAACAAAGATGTACCATTGACTCTTCTTCTCCATGGATTTACACCGACCATTCAAAATGAATTCCCAAGCCTCACTACCAAATACTTTGAAGAAGGATACCTTAGGCTTGCAATGGGACCAAGCCTCCTCAGGGGTCATATTTTGCACTACCTTATGGGGCATACAATTTTGAATATAGTTGGCACAATTGAAAGCTTCAACCCAAAATGTTGGTGCCATGGACCTAGACTGAATCATACAATTGGCCATTTCCCTGAGAGTTCTATTCTTTCTCTCTGCCACACCATTTTGTTGAGGAGTATAAGGTACTGTGTGTTGATGAAGAATACCATGCTCACTACAAAAATCTTGAAATTCTTGATTGACATACTCCCCCACATTATCTGTTCGTATATGTCGAAGAGAAAAACCTAACTACTTATGCACAAATGTTTTGAAGGTCTTGAATTTGGTGAGGACTTCACTCTTAAGCTTCAGAAAATAGACCCATGTCCAGTGGGAAAAATCATCAATGAATGTTAGCACATACTTAGCCCCTGAAAAAGAAGTTGGGAATGACATGAGATCACTATGGACCAACTCAAGGTGTGTGGTTGTATGTGTAGCTTGACCCTTAGGAAAAGGATATTGATGTTGCTTTCCAAGAACACAACCTTGACAAACACCATCTATGCAAGTGATCTTTGGAAGACCAACCACTAAGTTATGTGCTTGCATCTGCTGAAGATATCTATAGTTTAAGTGCCCAAATCTCTCATGCCAAAGCTTGCTCATTGAATCAACATGAGCAACAAAGCATGAACCCGATGAAGACTCAACTCCATCAAATCAATACAAATGGTTCTCATGATCAACTATCCTTGTAGCATCAACCTTCTCAAGATATTGAAACTGTCTAATAGTCACATTCTATGGAGTAAACTCAACTATCTTCCCATCTCCAAAATGAAAAATCTAATATATTGAAAGTAGATTCACTGAAATATTAGGAACAAGAAGCACATCCTCAATGTACCCATCTAGCATCTGAACAGAGCCTGTCCCCAAAACTAGAATCTGTGAAGAGTTCCCAACTACAATATGAGAAGTAGAAGTATGAAAAATGGAATCAAGAAGATCACGTGAATTGGTCATATCATGTGAAGCACCTAAATCAAGAATCCAACTATCTGAAGATGAATGAATGGCCCATGTTGAAAGAGCTTTCCCTTTGCCCATGGAAGAAGGCTTAGACACTGAAATGGTGTGCTTCTTCATAGCTTCCTCCAAGGATTCTAATCTCTTAAAGCAACGAGTTGCATCATGCCCAATTTTGCCACAAAATGAACAAGGATCTCCTTTCTTTTTCTTGGACTTGGAAGAAGAATCTCCAGAGGTAGAAGAAGAAGGAGATGGAGTGGACTTTTGATTGTTCTTCAGCTTTGGTTTGGAGGGATTCTCACTACCGAAAGATGATTTTTCTTTGGACTTCTTCTTGTTCTTTCCTTTACCCTTGGATGATTGAGCCATTAGAGCATGATTCTTAGAACTAGGTAGTGCACCAACTAAATCAACTTGGCCTCCTCCCTAGTAAGATGCTCACAAAACAACTCAAAAGTAGGAATTTTGTAATCTTTCCCCATTGCATCTATAGTTGAATAAAAAGTAGAAGAAAACACTCGATAAGGGCCCTTTAACTTAGACAAAATCATGAAGATACATTCATCACTAGATTTATCTTTCCCACATCCTTTCAACTATGACAAAATCAACTTGAATTGTGCAAGGAAATCTTGAATTGAAGGAAATGTATTTGGAGAGAGTGATTGTAGATCTGCTTGAAGTTGCAACGCTTGGAACTGATTTGATTTTCCATACAATTCTTCAAGTTTATCCCAAACATTCTTAGGTGTTTTGCACTCCAAAATATGAAACAACAAATTATCAAATACATGTAAGCCAATGAGCCCTTTTGCTTCATCCATTTTACATCTATGGACAAATTTTTCATAATCCCTTGTAAATTCAGGTTGTTCTACATATAACATTGGCCATAGACCCTTAGATTGTAACAATTAAGTCATTTTTAGCTTCCATGTATGATAATTGTGTGGAGTGAGTGGTTCAATTTGCCTTAAATCTGCCATGAACACCAAAAGAAAGAAGACAATGTGGCACTTAAATTGTACCTTTCACCCCCCAAAATGTATTAAAACTAATTTTGCAACCCCCCCAGCAAATTACAATGAAGAATTTTTGTAATTTTTACAAGTGACAAGCTCAAATCAACCGTTTATAACACATGGTGATTTTTTAATTTTTAGAAAAAAGAGCTTGCCAAAACTAAAAATAGAGGTTACAAATAGTTTCCTTGTGATTTTTTGAGCAATTTCAAAAAAAAAAATCCAAATTTCAACTTTGTTTGCAAAAGTTATGCCAAGAACAAGCAATAAATGCACTTGTACCTTCAAGCTGGAAAACTAGAAAAAAATGTCAAATTCTAGAAAAATAACCTGCACCACTGCAAAGTTTGTCGAACCAGCTTTCTAGCGATAGCTTGTTTGCGAAAATCCAATGCCATGGCGAAAAGTTATGCAAAATTGAAAAAAAGGCCTATAAAAGGCACCTTCAAGGCTAAACAGGAGCAAAATTGATGACGAACTGGGCACAAAAGTCTAGCCCCCTATCGCTAGCCCTTGGTTGCTCATATGATTGCGTGCTGTACAGAGGAAAAAAATTTGGTAGCTTTGGTAACCGCTAGCAGTCTGCTAGTGCTGGTCACATCCGCGGTGAATGTTGGCAGTTTACCTACTCTCGTGGTGGTCTGTCTATAGGCTACCCACCTGGCAATTCCCGCAACGGCTTCTAAGCCACAGGTGACTAGCGGTGGCAGTGGTTTAGAAACTGTGCGGTTGCGGTTAACAAAAAATCCGTAGACTTGTTAAGTCTATAATGGCAGTACAAGTCACAGGCCCTATACGCACAGCGCTATAAAGCACTTTTTAAAAAAATTAATATATTTAAAAAAAAAAAACTTTGAAACAAATAAAATACTGCCAAAAATATGCATAATGTTTTTTAATAATGATGATTGCGTCCTTGTGCAAGGGGGGCGTACAACCTCTTTTGCTAAATTTTTTTTTCCCCAGAAACAACTTTCACCAAATTATATATCAAAAAACTTGAAAATGGCCACCTGGATGCAATGGAAGGCTTATTTTTTTCCCAAAATGCTCTTGTAAAAAGTTGTTCACCAAATCTAAGCTCCAAACCCTTATTTGCCAAAGTTGCAAATGGTGACGAAATTAAGTGCAACAAAAGCCAAATCTGACTTTTTCAAACCTCCTAGATGCAATGGGATGGCCTAAAATACTGCCACTATAGCCAAAAGTGCTACAATCACCAGATCTCACCAAAAATGCATACATGCAATATAGGATACAAGAAACTCAAATCACAATAGAAATTGATGGAAACTCTCTAATGAAAAAATGGAAGGGGCTTGCTAGATTTAAATCTCTGATTCCATGTTGAAGTGATCAACCCAAGATCTTCAATCTGCAACAACAAAGAATCTCCACAAGAGATAGAGAGAAGCAACAATGGAAGATGTTATAATATGATATAATATTATCAATGCAATATTGTACAATATGCAAAATATGCTAGAGATGCCTTGCTTATAAAGGAAAGGATGAGAGATAGGATAATACAAGATCATGAAAAGTGTCTTAATCCTATCACACGAGACAACTAACTAGGAAAGTATGGAGTCTAGATAAGACAACTAAGACTTCTAGAAGATACAACTAATATCCTAAGTAAACTTAACATGTGAATTAAGTCCCCTAAGTCTTTAGTAAAAGAATAAACTAGGTACAAGACTTATTCAAACTAACACTAGTAAGGCAATCTTCTCATGTATTTCATCTCTGATGGGGATATTGGACAATGTGAAGAAGATAACTTTGTTCCAATTGTAAAAGAAACAGACAATGGTCTACAATCTTGTATGTTAAACCTTTGTAAAAATAAATTGATATACTTATTGTTGACATGGTTTTTAGCCACACACAACGCATAATTTTCTAAACAAAAACCTATCTCCCTTGAAAGACTTCAAATTCTAATAGAATTTGAAATCCCAAGACTTTGGTTGTCATGTCTTGACACACTAGGGTCACTCAGAGTTCATTGTAGTGGACATACATAGAGATCTTTACTCAAGACTTAGAAATATTGAAATTTATGAGGTATTTCACTAGATTCACAAGTTTTAGCACTTATCTAATAGCATTAATAGATATTTTATCAAATTTTACAAAGTAGAAGATTAATTTGATCAATTATTTTGAAATTGCTTAAAATTTTCATAAACTTCAACGGATTTTGTTATTTTCTTAAGTTTAGAAGTATTTAATAAGAATTACTTGAATTATTTCATTTTTTTTTAATTATGCTTTCTCTTTCAAAGGGCTTGCAAAAAAAAAATATATTAGGGAAGGAAAGAAAAAAGGGAAAAGAAACTAAGTTTTCAACAATTGCACATGAATAATTTTCAAGAAATACAAACTGAGTCCTAAAGTTCATTATATTTTACCAAAAGATCACAATTACACACAAAACAATGCCAATCTTCAAAGGGAAAATTATTACTCAAGAAAATGACTCAAATTCACCTAAATCCAATGTAACAATTTTATTTTTTTATTTTTTTATTTTTGGAGATACCCTCGAGGGGGTCCCCTTGATCTTAGCACCAAGGAATGAGGGGTATCCACTCCACCAAAATCCATTTGGGGCACGATCCCAGCCTCATCCCTTTATTTTTAGGCATCGGGGCTTTGCACTCAGTAAGACTTGATCCCTGGTGGGCTCATTTCCAAACCTTTCAACTTCACTAGTAGACCAAGGACTCATTGACTCAATGCAACAATTTGACATTTCAATGAAAATAACAAGTTACAATCATTTCCTTATCAATAAATGACCACAAATTATCTTCAAGTACAAGTCTTTACAAAAATATACAAATGCTCTTATTGAGAATGAAGAGAAACCATGAAGCAAGCCTAAAGCTAGTAATTCTCTAACTTATGTCTAATAATAATCAACAATTTCTAATCCCTAAAAAAGAATGACTCTAGCCCTTTTATAGAAGAAATGTGCCCAAAGTTAGTTACAATCATTAATCATCTAGATCATATAAAAATAATCAATGGCAATAGCTCAATAGCAAAACATGGATGACATCAATAAATCGATAATTGTCAATTGGAATATACCTTTGGAAATTCACACCTTTACAACATCATGACAACTCAGAGCATGAATATTTTGGAATACCTAAATCTTCTTGAAATATCTCCTTTGTTGACATGGCACAACAAGATGATACAAAAAATTTACAAAATTTGTATATTGGAAAATATGATAGCAACCCTCCAATTAGGCTTCACCATTATATTTAACCAATATTTATTTCACTTTGATATCTTCTATCATTATACTCTTTACAACATATCATGTTAGAGATCAACCTCATGCAAAACCAATAAGAACATAAAATTCCACAATATTCAGCAAAATTATATTTCTATGCTTCATCAATAATGTCTTCAATTATGAAATCTTTACTTTATCCAAGTCCATAATCATTGAATGCAATTATAGTTCTACTCATCTCATTTCTATTAAATTCCTATGATATTTTCCACCTATACTTGTCAATTCAATAAGTTTTATGTATCTTCACCAAAATGGTATCTCTATCTTTGATACCTTTATTATTTCCCTCAATTAATACTTTCTTCTTCATTAATCTATTTAATATATCCCCATTTAACCTATTTATGGGGTCATTTAAAGCACTAACAAAATATTCTTTGAACCTTTTCAAAATCA
>VDFB02172840.1:0-21708 GCA_007258455.2 Sequoia sempervirens | reverse complement strand
TGAATTTTCTCATCTCATATCCCCCTTTTATACACTTTTTGGAAATGATAAAATATTATTTCCCATAACTTTACAATTCCCTCCAAAAATGATTTTATAATTTAGCTCTACATTTTGGGCCCCATAAATAAGTCACTTTTTACTCAAACTATCTGACTTAATAATTTCTTTGTAATGCAAAATGCTTTCTCTTGTATTTGCAGTGTAGCATTGCATCTTACCTATTTGTATTGCTTGAGTGGCTTCCACGTGAGATGTATACTCTTAAATATTTGACATGGCCAAGATAATAATAAACTTGTACTTTTGAATACATTCCTACTACTTTTCACCCTTATTTTATCATTGGGATCTTAAGTGAAGGACATGGAGGATTTCTTTTTATTTTGGTGCTTCTCTAGAAGAGGGTTGACTGACTCTCTATACTGACTAGTTTATTTCAACCTATAAACATGTACATTATCTCACTGATCTGGATATGTAATTTTGACTACCATTCCAGCTGATTTATTTAATAGTGTAATTCATTTTCATCATTCGGTGAACATGATTATCTGGATACCATATGGATACATGCATTATTAAAATAGCCTATGAAAGAATGATTGCTAGGTAGTTCGAAAAGAAAAATCTCATCTTTCAAATACCTACTTAAGAAATTTTCTTACATTATTTTTGTATTTTCTGTTCTACTGATTGATGTTATCGAAACTGCTGGTTTTTTCCACCCCAGGAAGGGCTAAATACATGTTTGCATCCTTTTGGAATAGAAATCATGCACATAGAGTTCTACAAAGGACAGCGAAGAATTTCAAGGCAATGGTGGAGGCTGAACAAAAGGTATATTATACATTGTTTTTATTGTAATTATTGGTTTCTTTTTTTCATACTGTGCTGAAATGTTGTGAATATCACATAGAAAAAATGAACCTGAAATGTCAGTTGTTGGTCAGTCAAGCTTTAATCTTTTATGCATGACTATGAAATAAAGCTAAAACATAGAGAAATGGCACATGTAAGCATTCTAAAAATAATTTCACATATTATTATCCATAGTGAATATGTTAACTGTTATTAGATTGTGAAGGTTATAATTTTATAGTTTTCTCTGACTGAAGATTCTTAGGGTGGGATTTTCCTTGATGCAAAGTTTAGTGAAGCACTGTATCAATTAGGGAGAGGGAATACACACAATAACAGAAAAAACACATTATTATCTCATTGTAAGCAAATATTCATATGAGAACTTCATGCCAATTGCCCAAGCAAGAGATCTGCTTACCATGCTTTGATGCTGACCTCAAATTTGAAGCTGCTAGCATATGTTGTTGGAGGTATCGGTTATCCTTTGTAATACATAAAATTGCAATATCATCTGTGATAATGTTGATGCTGTTTATGATGCCTTCCTGAACTTGCACAAACATGTTAGGACATAAACATGATGTCTTCTACCACATAAATTGATGTTTTAACAAAATGTCCTCCATCATTGTACATGTATGTAATGTCCCCTTTTCCTAGGCCAGTATCTTTTGCAGAGGTTAGTCCATCACTTGGTCCCCATGGACTAATAGGCTGGTTATGGGGGCCTTTGAGGGCGTTTGTAGACTTGTTCAATCAACCTTTTTGAGCTCAGTTGGGTTTTCCCTGCTCAGAGTTACCAAGGGTTCTAGCAGTGTGTTTCCCAAGGCTCATTCAAGCGATTGCACCATACTTACTATTTATAGTAAGTCACTAGGGTTTGTGGTATGGTCAGTGGCAGAGTTACTATTTTGGGCATGATAGCATATTTATATCCTTGTTCTATTTTGGCGTGATTATGGTCCAAGGTGTTAAGTATTAATAACGTTAAATAATGAAGTTAAATTAAATAATTTAACTTTATGCGTTATTAATAAATTAAAAGGACTTTATATTTAAAAGGGAATATAAATGATTTTAAAGTATACTTTATAATATAAGTTAAGTGCCAATTTAAAAAAGGGAGATAAAAGTGACTTTTTAAAAGGATTTTATATTATAAAGTTGTGTGCCAAAATTAAAAGAATGGAAGGCGGGAAATTAAATTAAATGAAATATATTTCAAATGTGAATTTGGGTGTGGAGTTTGGAAAACATATAAAAGGGCATTGAGAGCTCATTTTGCACATTCATGTTTGAAGAAGAGTTTTGCTAAGAGTTTTGTAGGAGGATTGGAGAGTCAGGAAATACTCAGCTTCACCAAGGACGAAAACCCTCGTGAGGGATAGCATGGTACAGGAGTGAAAGATCTCCCAAGCCTGCTAGCTAACAATTTGTAATGTCCCCTTTTTTGGCATGATTGTGTTTGATGGTGTGTTAGCCTATTTCTTGGACCCTTGTGGGCTAACTGGAATGGTTAGAGGGTCAGTGGTATTTTCTGGAGGGGTTGGTCGTTCTCATTTCCAGAGTTCAGTGATTGGCTCACTGCAGGCCTTGGCAATTCAGGAGTTGACAGCTTCTGATGGCACAGAGTTATATAGAGTTTCGAGGAAGTTATGCTTATTTAAGTGATTTAAGTTATTAATTAACTTAATACCTTATTATAAAGTCAAAATTGACTTTATCACTTTATATCACTTAAATATTCATAAAAAGGGTGATTTTAAATTAAATCATTTATGCATTAAGTGGGCGCCAAGTATTTAAGTCAAAAACTATTGAAAATGACTTAAATGTATTTTAAAATATTTAAAACTTGAAAAGGGCATCACTTCTTGGAATTCGTGCCTCTTGAGGATATAAGGCATTTTGAGCAATGAGAAATTCATTCGTGATTATTTCGACTTTTCCTTTGAGGTTTTTTCTGTGCTTTCCTTTGTGATTAGGGTTTGTGCAATATTTCCATTGGAGAACGCAATCTCTTCGATGTTGAGCATTTCTTAGACTGTGAGAGACCAGTCGAATTAGTGCAATTGTGAGGGCTTCATACAGAGGTTCTACATGCTTCAATTAGGGTTCTATTGTTCAGTATTTAGTTGTTGGTAATAAGGTAGAGGGTTTCTTCATCCAGAGACACCATCTTCAGCAGATCTATAGCTCTAACTTTGATTCTTCAACTTCTTTTGGCCGTACCATTTGCATTGGGTTTTGTGCCTTCATGGAGGTTTGGCGTGTGAGCTTGAAGCTAAAACGCCTTCTTCTTTGCTCTTAAATGTGCTTCATTCTTGGCGGCTATGCTTTTCAACCCTTTGTATGCTGTTTCAAAGTGGGAGAAGTTATTTTTGGAGACTAGGCGTCCATATTTGCCAGTTTGCACCATTCTTGGCTGGCAAGTTGACTTATCTTTTTAAATAAATAATCTGGAAGCATTCGGGTATGTTTATCACTTGTGATCTATTTGTTATTGTTAAATAATACCTTCTGCATTTCCATTCTGTAGAAATTAGCTTAGTTTTACAGTTTATGAGCTTTTATATGATGTGCACCTTCTCTTCTGTCTACAAACTTTCTCTTAAAAAACAAAAATACACAATAAGACTTAAGAAAAATACAGGGGTTTGAGTTGTGAGCCAGCAGGGTTCATCACACAATCTCATCTAGGGGTTGTGCATTGCACTTTCAAGGATTGTTTGGAAATTACAGGAATTCAATATTCAAGGGTTTGAATAATTTAATGAAGATATTGCTTACATCGATTATATTCCAGAATAGAAGCATCCATACTGTTGTGCGTGCATTGCAAACTTCATATTTCAGTTTTGGAATGTGGATTGTTTGAAGGGTTTTCTGTAGCTGGTCATGGGTTGTAGAGGCTTTGTAACATACACCCCTGATTTTTTTTTTGAAAATTCACTGTTGCTGATTGCATGTTGCTGTTATGTTTTGTGTATGTTTCCACTATGTTTCAAGATGCATAACAACATGTAGAAAATTGCAAATATAGAGGGAAATATGTGATGTCCCCTTCCTAGTCAGCACAGCTGGTTTTGAGGTTAGCCTATCATTCTGATCCTCGTAGGCTGACAGATGTGTGTAGAGGATCATTTGAGGCAGTTATCTGGTGTTCGGGAACATTATCCCTTTAGTTGATTCAGGTTGGGCCTTCGCAGACTCTTTTAGAGAGGTTTTTCAGATACTTACTATTTATAGTAAGTCAGCAGGCGGAAGCTGCTATTTTGGGCAGGGCACCTAGTTTAGCTAGTCAGCTCAGTATCGACCCCGTTTGATGTTTGGTTGAACAAACGGGGGTTATTAGAAGCATTTAATAATAAATGATGGAATAATTAAGTTGACTTTATAATATAAAGTCATTTTAATGAAATATTAAAGTTAATATTTAAATGGAAAATTATAAAGTATTTTAATACTTTATAAGGAAAGAGGGAAAAATTAATATTTAATGAATTTAATATTCATTAAATTAAAAAGGACGCCATTTAATAAATATTAGCCAAAGTATTGAAAAAGGGCGAATATTTATTATTTAATGGATTTAATGAGGAAAGTCGCATTTTTGAGAGGGACATATATATTCTCTCAAGGACAAATCGAACTCTTATGTGATGATTATTCAATTTGTCTTATTTTCCTCTCTGAGCATTGGGGTTTGCAAAACAAGGGTTTCTGCAGACATTGATTTTGGAGAACGTTCCCTCTTCAAGATCTGGCACATTGAGACTATGAAATACCAGTTGAAGACTGTCAAACTTGGTGACTTCATACAGAGGTTGCAGTTGAGCTTATTGGATCGATTCAGGAAGAACTTACAAAGATTATTCATCAGTTACTTGTGGCGACTTATCAGAGATCATTGCACAGAGTTTTGGCACTTATTTCTTGAGGCCGTACCATATTTAATGCTGCTGGCTGGGGCCGTACTTTTCTGTACCAACAAGGGCTGTATTTCATCTCCAGAGGAAATCGCTTTGCCTTTTTATCTTCTGTCTTTTGCAAAGTGGGCGCCTAGGGTTTCTGGAGCTATTTCATTGTTTCTGAGCCTGGAGATTCGTGTTCTGAAGCTGGCTGTACCTATTCTTCTTCATTTCAAGGCGGCTGCAATAACCAGGTTTCTAAAATAAATGTATTGCCTTTTTCTTTGCGTATTGTTTAAATCATAGTGTAATCATTCATAATGATTAATAGATCCTTTGGCATCAGGATTTGAATGATATTCTGTAGTTTATATCCACTGGCATTTTATATTATTTTTCCAGTCATTTTTCCTTGCAAAATCGCATTTTCTTTTTATATGCAAAAACCTATCAAAAAACCAAAAAAATACAGAAAACAGTCAAAACACAGTATTCTCAGACAGGGTTCGGGTTGAGAGACACCTGGTCTCTTACAAAATAATAGATTACAATATCATACACAATAGATAACAACATGGAACAAGAGCAGTTGCTTCAGGTTTATAATCAGATAAATACAGTGCTATATCAGACCTGATAAAACAATATTCAAACCTGGAAATGAGCATCCAACAGCAGCAACTTCAATAGAATGGCATTACAAATCAAGCATAAGCAAGTCCAGCTACATATAAGTCTCCAACGCCCAAGAACAGCCACCCTAGACACTGAAAAGCGCTGATTTGGAGTCTATACAACAGCAGATCACCAAACCACAAATACCTAGAAAGGTACAGCCACCTAGGATGACCAGCTATAGAAACCCTAAGTTTCCCCTAATCCTGAATCTGAAAGTTTTCTGATGTTTTTGTGAAGTTTTGGTTTTTTGACGTTTTTGAACAATAAATGAAGAGTACGATTTTGCATGGATTGAATAATAAACTCAAATAAAATCAAATAGTTGCTATAAGAAGCTAATAGCTAATCGAATGAGTAACCAGTAAGTTTTATTGAACTCTCCAAATCATTACAATACTGGATCTTGACATGCATATAAAGAAAACAATGGATTTGCAATATTTCAATGAACCTGATTTCAGCCGCTCCAGGAAAGAATGAATTCATTACGGCCATATAAATGTGTGTTTCCCTTTTGTCAGAAGTTGCAAGAAGATCCCAGATGCCTGGACGCCCCTCCACTGTGCAGATGAATGATCAAAAGAATGGAGATTTCCTCTGTAAGAGAGTACGGCTTAGAGAAGGTGCTGCCCTGCTGTGCAAAGTACGGCTGACAGCAGCAAATAATCAAATGAGGTACGGCCCCCTCTGTTCCTCCTGTCTGGCAACCTCAGATCACTTCTTATACCCTAGCGCCACCAAGGATGCAAACTGGTAATCAAAATGATAGGCGTTTCCCTGAAGATCACAAACTCGCCTCCTTTCATGCAAGTACGGCCCTGTCAGAAATGTACGGCCTGATATTACACAGCAGCAATAAATATTTTGTACGGCCCTCTGAAGATTCCTTGAATATGATGAATATAGGCGCCTCACTACTGCAGACTCTTCTGGATGAAGAAACTTGTCTGAAACCCTGATGAAATAAATCTCTGTGAACTCTGTAATTTCTTCTGGATGAAGAAATCTCACAACTGGCAGTAAATCGGGTGATATCTCACACCCTCTGAACTGATTCACTGGAGATGGCTCGTTCTCCAAGAATTTCGAACACAAACCCTAAGGTCTCCGTGCTCAGACAAAACTGATCAATTTTCAATTCTCAAAAGTCATAATAGCTCTATTCCCAAGGCAAAACCTCTTTATTGCACAAAAGTGCGATTTCCTTAATAATAGGGAATTTTAAAATATTTCAACTTTTAATTCTTTTAATTGCAATAGTCTCAGCCAAATATTAAATTATAAATTTAATATGTGAAATGGCCCCTTTCCTGATGTTGGGCGCCCCCTTTATGAGAATCACTTAAGTTATAATTAAAAATTATAACTTTATATTATAATCATTAAATAATTAATATTTAATTAATGCAATTAAATATTAATATTTCTCCCGTTACTCATCCGATAACTGATCCGTCGGCTGCGAACTCTCAAGTAATCCAACGCTGCTACGCCATACGCTAAAAATAGCAGGGGTGCGACCGGAAGCGCTAAAAATAGCAATTCGCAAGAAACGTCCGAATCGAGCCCGAACGAAAGCCAATTGATCAAAGCGCCAATCCGACCAAGCTCCCAAACGACCCTCTAACCACTCTGTCAGCCTACGAGGGTCTCCTGATAGGCCAATCTTACGATCTCTGATGCTCGCCAAAAAATGGGGACATGACAGTCCGCCCTCCCTAAAATTGCTTGACCCCAAGCAATCTCTACTGCAAGGAAAACTCCGATCCTCGGAAGGCCCAAAAGAAAACTGTGAAATGTCCCATACATCACGATCTGTCTCCTGTAGCATCATCAAAAACTCAACTGCGCAATCAATACCTGGATCCCAAACCCAGCGTAAAAGTCTGTCGTGACGGTCCTCCTCAGGCTGCCACTGCGCTCTATTGCCTCCAACTTCACCATGCTGAGAATAGTGAAGTAACTCAATGGGACCCACCCCATACTCTGTGTCAAAGCTGTCGCCACCGGGATCCCAATACAATATGAATCCACATCCATCTGTCATGCAGAGATAAACACTTCTAAAAGCATCTACTATCCTGAATCTCTCCCTGTCTTCTGCTAAATACTCATGGATGTGATAACTGCCCAAACCATCATGCCAACTAATACCATAGTCGCCCTGTAACCATGTACCTGTATGAAACTGCGACATAGAAGTATCAAGCCCTGTCAAATACATATCGGCATGATGTAAAACGGACTGCTGTCCCTGCAAGTAATACCCCGCAAACTGCTGAGTCAAGCACCTGCATCCGCTAATCCCATCTTGTGAAGATGGTAACTCTGCACACAATAATGAATTACTCTCCTCAACTGTACCGAGAGAATCACCCTGTGCACAAGTATGGTGCATCGAATACGAATCATGTACAGGTGGATCAAAGGAAAAACCGTAAGCACTCCTCACCGTGTACACCTCATTGAACTCCTCTGTGAGTCTGGTTTGGAATTGCGATGCACTGGAACAATCCCAAACACTACGATCATCACCCAACCTGGAACTAGTATCAAGAGTACGATCAGCGTCCAACTCGAAGAGTGGGTTATCATAGATCGAACCACCATCAAATTCAAACAATGGATTATTCACAAACTGCACAATCACTCCACACTGATCTGAATCATCCATCTCTGAATCGCTGGAATAATAAATTGAATTGTACTCCTGACTAGGCTCAACCAGCTGCCGATCATAGTCAACTGCATCCGATGAAAAGACTGATTTGCTTCCAGGAGAGGGAAACAAATCATCACAAGTACCAATCTCCCAACTGGATGAGACTCTGAATATCTGCTGTGAAGATGGACAAGTATCGAGGGTTGTCACACAACTCTCCAGTGTATCAACAACCAAGTCACAGGAACTATCACTGAACTGTCCTGCATCACCTATCACAGAACTAATGTCGAGAGGACCTGGTGCAACGCGTGGCTCACTGCAACTCTCCTCTGGTGTACTCATCCTATCTGTATCAACTGCACCTGTGACTGTGATGGATGTAACCACATCCTCAACATCTCCCTCACTACTATGAACCATGGGTGTATACTCCTCACCAACCGCTGCCGTGGAAAACTGAACTATATCCAAAGGTGGTGAAGATTGTGCTAAACTCAACGCCACGGTAAACCTCTCAATCTGTAACTGTGACTCTCGAAGAGCCAACTGGGTGCTATGCAATGAGTCCCTAGTCACCTCCAGCTCATGAGTGAGCTCACCAATCTGTTCTCCTTTTCCCTGCAATGCATCATAACAAATGCAATCCCACTCGAGAAGGAAATCCCTGTCAGCAAGGAGTTTGAGGTAGTTTTGTTTCATCGTTCCAATTGCTTCTCGGAGTGCCTGTATCACTGCAAGGGAAAAACCACTATCGCTGAGCCCATCTGTCAAAGGAGGACCCCAACCATAGGTAGTCAACATCTGACGTGCAACGTCAAAATGCTCAAGGGCGGTGGCAATCATATTGTCATTCACTTGTAGTTGCCCAACCAAATGATGAGGATTCTGAAGCTTACGACCCCCATACAAGATTTCCGGTTCACCATATGCACTATGATATGACGCTGATCCGTCATCGCTCACCGCATGATAAGCAGCATCATGTGTGCTTTCATCCATGCACACCTCAGCATTTAAGTTACTGCTGCTCGGTACCTCAAAGGATGGCTCAACTGGTACGGTAGAAGTTGCTGGTCTGACAGTATCTTCACACGCTTCTACGCCAACAGTGACTGTATGCCCATCCAAAGCACGATCCTGGGATCCCATATCAACATATGAATCCTCTAGCTGGTTTTCAAAGGTCTGATCCGAAAAATCAGACTCACCATGATATAAATTATCTACACCAATTGCATCTGTAGTACCCAACTCTTGAGTCTCTTCACGTGACAACTCAATAGGGTTACTTTGCATCTCTGAAACAGCTATTGGCTCATGCTCACGCGAAGTTTTACCATCGCTGTCATAAAAATCAGAAGTAGCCTCCATGGTAGAAATTTCTTGGGCCACCTCTTGCAAGGACGATGTAGGTAAATCATTACCCAAGGCTGTGCTAGTGTGTTCTTGAATTAAATCAGCACTTCTATCAAATTCATCACATAAATCTCTGCCCTCTTCATAGGAGACTGAAGATATCAAATCATCATGACGAAATATTGTATCATACCTAGGTGTAGATTCTCGATCCCTTTCAGGTGTAAACAGCTCGTGAGCTATGGTGAGATATTTCTTCCTTGCCAACTCTGTCTTATGGCAAAGATTCGGGTGCACATCCACGTAACTCATGAAAGGAAGTTTTGTTTTAATCTTCTGAGGTAGAATGCTATACTCCTGGAACATGCTAACCACTTCTCTTTCGGTGTTTTGTGGTGTTCTGTCAATCGAGATCCTTCCGCTGATCTCAGGTGATTCTAACTGCCACCTGTCGTTCGCTGTCCTAAAGGTACCAACGAACAAACCCTCATGCTGTTCACCTGTTATAACCTCATCGGGCTCCTGTCTCGTGAAAGTGGGCCTAGTAGGCCTATCTGCTGTCCGTGGCACTGTCCTAGGAGCTCTCCGTGAACCTGCAACACTCCTGTCATCGTCACGATGTGGTGACGGTCTCCTCGGAGTATCCAGTCTCTGAAGTGCAACTGCCAACTGCTGTAATACACCATTTGACTGCCGTTGACCTGCACGAAGATCTCTGAGTGCATGCAAGACCTGTGCACGGCCCTGACCTCTGTTACTATGAAGAAACTCTGTTCTAACATTATCTGTTCTATCAGTCCTGTAATTCCTGTCAGTTCTGTCAGCCATGTTTCCCGGCTGCCAGATCGAACCCTGTTGCCTGTCAACCAAAGCTCGCCTGGATGAATAATACCTGATAAAAACCCAACTGTTCTGGCTGCAGAAGATGGCTAAACCCTCAGGATGGCAGGATTTAGCTCTGATACCATTGTAGAAACCCTAAGTTTCCCCTAATCCTGAATCTGAAAGTTTTCTGATGTTTTTGTGAAGTTTTGGTTTTTTGACGTTTTTGAACAATAAATGAAGAGTACGATTTTGCATGGATTGAATAATAAACTCAAATAAAATCAAATAGTTGCTATAAGAAGCTAATAGCTAATCGAATGAGTAACCAGTAAGTTTTATTGAATTCTCCAAATCATTACAATACTGGATCTTGACATGCATATAAAGAAAACAATGGATTTGCAATATTTCAATGAACCTGATTTCAGCCGCTCCAGGAAAGAATGAATTCATTACGGCCATATAAATGTGTGTTTCCCTTTTGTCAGAAGTTGCAAGAAGATCCCAGATGCCTGGACGCCCCTCCACTGTGCAGATGAATGATCAAAAGAATGGAGATTTCCTTTGTGAGAGAGTACGGCTTAGAGAAGGTGCTGCCCTGCTGTGCAAAGTACGGCTGACAGCAGCAAATAATCAAATGAGGTACGGCCCCCTCTGTTCCTCCTGTCTGGCAACCTCAGATCACTTCTTATACCCTAGCGCCACCAAGGATGCAAACTGGTAATCAAAATGATAGGCGTTTCCCTGAAGATCACAAACTCGCCTCCTTTCATGCAAGTACGACCCTGTCAGAAATGTACGGCCTGATATTACACAGCAGCAATAAATATTTTGTACGGCCCTCTGAAGATTCCTTGAATATGATGAATATAGGCGCCTCACTACTGCAGACTCTTCTGGATGAAGAAACTTGTCTGAAACCCTGATGAAATAAATCTCTGTGAACTCTGTAATTTCTTCTGGATGAAGAAATCTCACAACTGGCAGTAAATCGGGTGATATCTCACACCCTCTGAACTGATTCACTGGAGATGGCTCGTTCTCCAAGAATTTCGAACACAAACCCTAAGGTCTCCGTGCTCAGACAAAACTGATCAATTTTCAATTCTCAAAAGTCATAATAGCTCTATTCCCAAGGCAAAACCTCTTTATTGCACAAAAGTGCGATTTCCTTAATAATAGGGAATTTTAAAATATTTCAACTTTTAATTCTTTTAATTGCAATAGTCTCAGCCAAATATTAAATTATAAATTTAATATGTGAAATGGCCCCCTTTCCTGATGTTGGGCGCCCCCTTTATGAGAATCACTTAAGTTATAATTAAAAATTATAACTTTATATTATAATCATTAAATAATTAATATTTAATTAATGCAATTAAATATTAATATTTCTCCCGTTACTCATCCGATAACTGATCCGTCAGAAGCTGACGAACTCTGAAGTAATCCTGAACGCTGCTACGCCATACTGTTAAAAATAGCAGGGGTCCCACGCTGACTGCCAGGAACTGCTAAAAATAGCAATTCTGCAAGAAACGTCCGAATGAGCCCGAACGAAAGCCAATTGATCAAAACTGCCAATCTGACGCTGAGCCAAGCTCCCAAATGACCCTCTAACCACTCTGTCAGCCTACGAGGGTCTCCTGATAGGCCAATCTTATGATCTCTGATGCTCGCCAAAAAATGGGGACATGACACCAGCCTAGAAAAATCAGTTCTTTGCCAAATAAATCATGTGACTGCTTGAAATGGGGTGCCCAAACATGAAGAATCCATTTAACAAATACCCAAAATGATATCCTGAGTGTGCACGGAGCAATGAGCAATCTTCTCTTTCAACCGTTGGTAAACTGAGTTTCCAAAACTTTTGATAATGCAAATCAGACTTCAGAAATCACTCCAAAATGCCTTCAAATCACCACCAAAATGATCCACACCCCAAACCCAACTCCTACCAACAAACCCACATCAAAAGACTACAAAAATCTTGATCTTTAACCACCCAAAAACTTTGAAAATCAGAGCTTTGATGAAGCCCAATGTGATCCTTGGATGGAACCACTCAAATCTGGCTAGGGTGGATCTTTCACCACCGAAACCAGCTCAATGCAGTGAGGTTTTTTGTCCTCAACACATAGCCAAAGTACTCTAGAGTCATTCCGGCAGCATCTTGTTAAGTTGCCAATTCAAAGACGAGCAAATGAGAGCCAAAATGAAACTTTATAGAAAGTGAGAGGTAAATTGGGGCAACTTTAGGTTTAAAACACTTTTCCTTCCAATTCCAATGCCCTCCTTATGAGCCTTTTAAAAATTTAATAATTAAAAACACCTTATACCTCCCTTGGGCATCAAATGCTCATAAGGAAACTATTTTGTTTTTGTTGCCTTTTAAAACAATGTTAAGTCATTACATTAGGCTCCAAGTGCTTTTTACGATGACCACCAACCCCTTCACTTAAGTTATAAAGTTACTTTATTAAAATAACTTAAATGATTGATAAAAGGAAAATATTAAATAATCCAACCTTAGACTCACAAACGCCACCTTAAGAATAACACTGTTGAAGTAATATGGGTCTGGGACCAGTTACTTAAAATAACTTAAATGATTGATAAAAGGAAAATATTAAATAATCCAACCTTAGACTCACAAACGCCACCTTAAGAATAACACTGTTGAAGTAATATGGGTCTGGGACCAGTTACTCGAAATAGACTTACTTATGGGTCTGGGACCAGTTACTCGAAATAGACTTACTATAAATAGCAACTACTAAATACAGTAAGTGTTTTCCAAAACACAAATTGGCACAAAGCTGAAGTTCACTGAGATGCCATGTGGCTTACTATAAATAGTAAGCACTAAAAGTTGGCCACTGCTATAAATAGAAAGTCCTGCCAAAAACCAACACTGAGCCCAATGCTGGTCATTGAGTCCTCTAACCAACTCCAACTAGCCTACAAGAACTCTGGAATAGGCTAATGGACAACCCCACTGCTCAAGTGCGAGAAGGAGACATTACAGGCTCCAATTTCCTAAGTTTTAATTGCACTCTTTATAGCTAGTTGACCTGTGTGTGGTTTTGAATGATTAATGAATAGGCTGAAGGGGTTTTTGTTTAGGCATGAGGGTTTGAGATTTACATGCTGTGGTCATTAAGGATAATCTCATACTGTCTGTGTTATGCCTATGTATTATGGCGTGGGAGTTGTCATTTCCAGACTTGGAAGTGAGGATCTCAGTCATTATTATCAGCTGCTAAAATGTGTGTGGGGTTTATGAATCTCATCTATTGCTGAGTGCATAGCTTGTGACAAGAATGGCGTGAGGGTTTTATGAATATTGCTGAAGCTATCTCTGCCAGGCGTGAGACTCTGTGAGGTTGTGTTCGTGTATGCTACAGGAGGGCAATAGGGAGGTCATGGTGTTGCGTTGAGAAGGGTCGCCTTACTTAGAGGCTTCATTCTGAGTATATTTTCTGCTCAAGAGGTCGTGCATATTGCTGCTGTAGATGTTTGAGCAGAGCTGGGCATAATTACAGACCTGGGCGTGGGTTTTCGGGCAGCTGGCAGCCTCATACTGCTCGCTATCTTCCATTTCTGGAGTATCCTGCTTGCTGGGCGCTTCTCCACACCTGGAAGTATCTGATTTGGGAGCTATCTGCTGTCTGGTTATTATTTCTGAGTATTGCATTGGTATTCATATTTATTTCTGAGTTGTAAACTGCTGATTATACTGTCACCATTCAGGAGTATCATTTGTAAAGGTCTGGTTTTGATATGTGCTGTATTCAATGAGTTAATACTCCACAATAATGTAATGCATGAATCTCAGACTGAAACATATTATGTTGACAATTATATGTATTGAAACTGTTATGTGTTTACAAACTTCAATGCCATTAGAAGGATTTAGTTCAGTTTATGTTATCTATTTGACAAAAGGATAATATGTCAAATTGCTATGATCTTTTAAAATATTGAGCAAAATCGCAATAGAGATTGTTCCATTTGGGGTGGGACATTACAATGTATTAATAGGATGTCCTCAATCTTTATGTGATGAGCCTTGCTAGCTCACTCCTCAAACCCATCTTTTTTTTAAGTCTATTTGTGTTTTTTAGTTTTTTAGAGAAATTTTGTAGACAGAAGAGAAGGGGCGCATCATATAAAAGCTCACAGAATGAAAACTTGAGCTAATTTAATCAAACTGGAATTGTAGAAGGTGTTTATTATCATCAACAATGGATTTAAAACATACAAACATACCCGAAAGCCTCCAGGTTTTTTAAATAAAAAATCCGATCAGCATAGTGAAGAACTGACGAAAACTGGAGTAGAGAGTTACAGATTGCAAAGTTTATTCTAAAACTGAAGCCAGAGAGAAGTATAGGTAGGGCGCCCAAGTTCATGAAGAGAGATCCTCAGAAAGAAGACGTTTCTCCAAAAAGCCAAAAAAACCTTCCTTGCAAGTGCCACGCCCTTTCAAACAAAAAGCACCAAAAACCATCTCTGAAGGTGTGCCCAAACAGCCATGAAGTCTGCCATGGTGAAGGAAGAACAGCAACCAATAAACCCTCTGTTTTTGATGAAGAACACTACAAAAAATCTGTTGAAGCACTGCAGAACTTCTGAAATGAAGCTCTCTCAATTTGCACTAATTCAGCTGATCTCTCACAACTTCACAAGTGCTCACACTGAAGAGATTTCGTTCTCCAATGGTGGATTTGCTGCAAACCTGATCACAGGCTGAAAGCAAGGGAAAAAACCTCCAAGGCAAAGTTGAAATATTCAAAAAGATGAGTTTCTCATTGCCCAAATCCCTTATAAAGCAAAGGAGGTGAAAACCTAAGAAAGCCATACATTTTAGGGCTTTAGCTCATTTAAATTTATGGAAATAAACTTAAGTCACTTTCCATAGTCTTCCTTTTGATTTTTGGCGCCTCCTTTAAGTGAATAAAAGATATAACATTAAAATATTCACTTTAGACTTAATTTAAGTGAAATAAGAATTATAAAGTCAATTTAAGTTAAAAATTAACTTAAATCACTTAAGTAAGCCTATCTCCTTCAATTCTCAACAGAATTCAATGCCGTCAGAAGCAAAGAAACTCCTGTACTGCCAAGGCCTGTAATGAGCCTATCCACGATCTCAGAAAATGAAATCGACCGAACTCTCCAGAAGGTACCACTGACCCTCTAACCAATCCAGTTAGCCCACAAGGGTCCAAGAAAAGGGCTAACACACTGCATTAGGTGACTGACTAGAGTGGGGACATCACACTTTATGTATGGAAATGATAATATGATGCTATTCACACTTGTACATGCATGCACCCTAGCAGGACAATGCCCAAACTTTTGCACTTTGGGTCTGCATCGGCCTTCCTTTACCGTACTTAGATATACTAATAGTAATAACCATAGGTATCGGCATCAACCCTGAATTTTTTTTTGCCATTCAGTTTCGACCTTTGTCTTAGGCTAAAATGGGTTTGCAAATATGACTTCCAACATAGATTTTTAGTATCTCTACTCCCCCTATAGCTTTTATTCTGTTCAAGCAAATATGATAAAAAGAGTAACATCTATGATAGATCTTCTGATAACAGTTTGTTTTCTTTACTCTTACAGCAGGGTCCCATGCAGCCACTTAGCTAATTTACTTTAACAAGCACAGCTCAATTTTTTTGGAGCTTTTTTTGGGTCAACATTACCATGATTTATTGTTTCTTGTTTATTTCAAGTAATTGTCAAATTATAAATCTTTTTATTGCAATAGTTCTTTTTTTTTTAATAAAAAGGAGGGAAGGAAAAATGTGTAACCATGTAGCACAATAATGGTTAAGCAATGGCTGCATAATTTCAGGCTCCACTCTCATCCCACAGGTGAGATTTCAACTTCTAAATTATAGTTACTCCACCATTTTAAGAGAAGTTTCCAAATTATACATTCTGCTATATTATCATGGGACCATGCTGTTAGAAATTATCTTTGTAATACTCTGATAAATGGGGTATAGGTTTAAACTATAGACAATTATATCTGTCCCTCTCAACTTCAAGCAGTCCCTAGTAGACATATCTTATTTGCTTGATGCCTAAATCTCATTCAGTTGCTTGGATATTGTTAAGGGAGAAGCATTTACTATGCCAGAATGAGAGGGTAATAAACTAAGTGCTTTAGAAGCATCCTATTGTTCTTTTGTCTTCTTAATGATTTTTTCCTTATGCATTAATTCAATCATGGGAAATCTTGAAGAAACTTTTAGTGAATCTTTTATATCACTTTACATGCCCAAGAACATTTCTTGTTCATCTGCATACTTTTGTTGTTGGTTTGCCATCTTACCATGATCAAAAGAAAATTTGGCAAGAGATTCACACTTGTGATTGCTAGACACATTTTCTTGGGTTTTGTTGGGTCCTGAAATTGCTGCTCACACTCCTAGAGGAATCAATTTGCTTTAGGGCCAAGGAAATGTTGTCCTAAAGAGAGATTGATCAGTTCATCAACAAAATGTGAGTGATTTAAGGCCAATTGCTGAGAGTAGATAATCTCTTCTTCACTTCGGCCTTAGCAAAGCCTAAGACAGTATTCCTAGAGCCATCCTCAATAGAAATGATTACAATGGATGATAAACAAACTGAAAATATAGTTGTAGTATCCACTTTATGCTTTGGCCTCAAAGATTGTTAGTAGACCAAAGACATCATTGCACAAATGCAAGATGTAGGTATGCAAAACATGATTTTTTTAGGGTATGAACTGTACTGGCTTGTTATAGATGCTTCCGTAGATGAATCGTTGAATCATGAGGTGCATACAAACTACTAGCCTACTCCTACACAGTACACTATTGGTGAAACATGCTTTTTGTTTTGAGTGTATGGTGGATCATTAATTTCTAAGATCGGTGCTTTATCTATTGGGTTAAAGAGTTTCAATTTACTTAAAAGACAACACATTGAAATCACAATAGAATATAAATTGTGCATTTATATATGCTAGAGATATGATATCAAGCAACCGAACAAACTTAACAATCCCTTTCCAAACTCCATAAATCCATATGTAATAAAGAAGAGACCATTACAAACATGGCTTGCAATGACTTAAAGCGTTGGTAACATTTATGAAATCTTTATTATAATCATGCCTACAAATGTGACGAGAGAACCGTATGCTAGAATGCTTGTCACAATTTGTCACATAGAAGTTCCCCCTGAAGATCTACAAATGGGCAAGGAAACATTTAATTACAAGCATCAATTAAATCAAGTGAATAGCTATAGGGATGGCTGGCTATCCCTAGGACGGTTGGGGGACATCTAAGATGCTCCAGCTGTCTTAGGAATGGTCGGCCATCCCTTTGCCATCCCCCCATCTTGAAAACAATTTTTGGGATGACAAGGGCAAAAATTGAAAAATTGGGGACTGTTAGGAGATGCCCCCGAGCTGTCTCGGGGATGGGAACGGTTGAAATATCCTTGACGACACTTGAAGAACATAGATCATCTCACATCAAACCCTAGCAACTTAACTTCGGTTATTCTCTACAAACTTGACAATACCAAAAACATCATGGCAATCTTGTTGAACAGAGTCTGCTGCTCGTTTGATATAAGGCTATTGATTTTTTTTTCTCTGACTCCACTAAATTGAAGATGAAGTTTGGAGAGAAATGATGTAAGAACCCTGGTGGTTCTCAACCCGGAAGCTCTGACTAAGAATTTTGTTTTGCGAGTTTTTTTTATTTTTTTGTGTTTTTGTGGTTTTTCAGACAAACAAGAGAAGCTGCGATTTCTTCTAAAAATGCTAATAAATTCAAAATAAATGCTAAAACCATGAAATAAGCTTGGAAATGCTCAGAGAATAAGGGCGCATCAATTTATTATCTTTCCAAAGCTTTTACAATCTTGAAATACAATATATGAATTAAATATGAATTTATTTCAACAAAAAAACCCGATTCTCCTTACAGCCGCCTGTAGGAATGTTGGAAGTGTACGGCTAGCATGAAACTCTCAGCATAGGCACCAAAAGAAACTTCAAGAACCCAAAGCGCACCCAAAGCAACTGCCAGATGCCAAGAAACCAAGGCGTGGTCACTTGCAATTTAAAGTACGACTTTTCTGCAGTGGTACGGCCTGTACCAGCAACCTTGATGAATATAGTACGGCCCAGTGAAGAATGATGCTAGATCTCTGTGGAAATGTCTCTATAAAGTCGCCTCAAATGCCAGATGGATATTCTCTGATAAACCCTGAATGAATCAATCAATAAGCTCGATCTGTAACCTCTGTGTGAAGTCACCAAGATGCAATCTTCAACTGATATTGCACAGTCTCAGTATGCCAATCCCTGAAGAGGTATCGTTCTCCAGAAATGATTCGTCTGCCAGAAACCCTAAGGTTTGCAAACTCCAATGCTCAGAGGAAAATAAGACAAAAGTTGAATAACATATCATAATGGTTCGATTTTGTCTTTCCTGTGAATATATATCCTTCTTGAAAAATTCGACCCAAAGCCTTCATTTAATAATCACTTAAATAAATGATTAATTATTGCGCTTTTGACTTAGGAGAAACTCATTTAATAATTGGCGCCTTTATTAATGAATAATAAATATTCATTATATCAAATATTAATACTTTATTATAAAGTATACTAAATACTTTATAATATGCCAATTTAATTAAATATTTAAATAATTAATAACGTGACTTTAATATAAAGTCAAAGTATTAATTATTTCATTAAACCAATAAATACTCCAATATTTCTCCGTCTGACTGTCAAACTGAAGAACTGGGTCGACTCTGAGCAAATAGCTGAACCAGGTGCCCTGCCCAAAATAGCAGCTTCCGCCTGACCTAACTTTCTAAAAATAGAAAGTTTCTAAAAATCCACTCTGGAAGATTCTGCGAAGGTCTAACTCCAACAACCTAATACTGAAGCAAAGCACCGAAAGTAACTGCCGTGATGATCCTTCTCGACACATGTCACCACTAGATCTATAATAGGCTAACCACGTCACCACAGCGCTGACTAGGATGGGGACATCAGTGCCCTCCCTGAAATTGCTTGTCCTCAAGCAATCTCAACTCTGGATGCTGTAAGATCTCCTCTGACTCCCATGTAGCATCCTCAACTGGAAAATCTCTCCACTTGATCAGATATTCCCTGATCACCCGCCTCCGAAGGTGTCTCTCTCTCATCTCGAGGATGGCCTCAAGTACTAGTATCAATTTCCCTTCGTCGTCAAGGGGTGGCAAAACTGGAGAGGGTATCACATGCTGACCCAATGCCTTTTTCAGGCGAGAAACGTGAAACACATTATGCACCTTGCTATCAGCAGGCAAGTCCAACTCATAAGCAACCTCGCCCACTCGTCTAACAACACGAAATGGACCATAGTAGTGGGGCTTTAGCTTCTCTGCCCCACTCTTCCGCAGAGTAGACTGACGATACGGCTGCAACATAAGGTACACCATATCACCCACATCAAAAGTACGCTCAACCCTCTTCTGATCAGCATACTGCTTCTATTGATTCTGTGCCCGCTGGATATTGTCTCGGAGAGACCTCAAAATGTCTTGCTGACTCTGCATCATATCCCCTGCACTCGGCACTCTGCTGTCACTCAATATCAAGTCCAAAAGGTTGGGCGCCTCATACCCGTACAAAGCCATGAAGGGTGTCATCTGTATCGTCATGTGGTGAGTCGAGTTATAACAATACTCGCATAGATAGATCCATCTCACCCAAGCTCTCTGCTGTCCAGCTATATAATTACGCAAATAACCTTCCACCCACTTATTGACAATCTCTGTCTGCCCATCTGTCTGCGGATGGTAGCTGGTACTCGGTGTCAGTTCGGTCCCACAGAGTGTGAACAACTCCTGCCAAAAGTTGCTCATGAACCGACTGTCTCTATCGCTGACTATCGTCCGAGGTGTAGAAACCCTAGTTTCGCTCTGTCTCTGAATTTGATGGTTTTTTTGTGTTTTTCTGAAGTTTTGATGTTTTTGACGTTTTTGGGGTTTTGAGCATAAATGTAAAGAATGCGATTTTGCTAATAAATGATAATAAATTCCAATAAAATAAATGAACACTGAAAACTATAGAATCAATTGCTAATATTTATGCCAGGCTCTTATTTAATCTTCTGCAATGATTACAAAGATGATCCAGTTACATGCAAGGTAAAAGGCAATGAAATTTATGAAACCTGGTTTTGCTGCAGCAATAAATATTCTTCAAAAAGATGGTACGGCTGAGAAGATAAGTCACTTTCCCCTCTGCCAGATGCTAGGCAGTGCCTCTCTTGCTATTTGCGCCCTGATAAATGAAGAAAGCCTGAAGAGATAGAAGGCGTTTCTCTTTAAAGAAAGAGTACGGCTCTAGGAAATGGTACGGCCCTGCTGTACAAGTATGGCTGGCAGTAGCAACAGCATTTAAATAAGTACGGCCCTTCTCTGTATTCCCAGATCTCAAAGATAGGTGCGCCTTAACTGAGGAAAGCTCTTCTGAATGAAAACCTTGAACAAAACTCTGAAGATGAATGACTTCTGAAGCTCTATAATTTCTTCTGGATGAAGAAATCTCACAACTGGCAATAAATCAGGTGATATCTCACACCCTCTGAACTGCTTTCAATGGAGATGGCTCGTTCCCCAGTGAATTCGAGTTTGAAACCCTAAAGCTTCTTGCTCAGACCAAACTTGATCAATTTCCAAAGTCAATAATCACATATTGGCTCGATTTCCAATGCAAATGCATAATAACCTTGAGAAGTGTGAATTCCACAATAATAGGGATTATTAAAAATTCGACTTCTTATTTCTTTTAATATTTCCATAGTCTCAGATGCAATTTTTACAATTAAATATAATCGCCAATTTGGCCCCTTTCTGATGATGCGCGACCCCTCAGCTTAAATCACTTAAGTTATAATTAAATATTATAACTTTATATTATAATCTCCATATAATTAATATTTAATTAATTCAATTAAATATTAATATCTCTCTCGTTATCCATCCGATGTCTGATCCGTCTGAAGCTGACGAACACTGAAGTGATTCTGAACACTGCCAAATCCATACTGCTAAAAATAGCAGGGGTCCCACGCTGACTGCCAAGAATTGCTAAAAATAGCAACTTCTGCAAAAAGTGTCCGATCGAGCCCAAACGAAAGCCTATTGATCAAACTCTGCCAACTGAAGCTGAGCCAAGCTCCAACGTGACCCTCTATCTAGTCTATCAACCTACGAGGGTCGTATGATAGGCTAATCTTGTGCTCCGAGAGATGTCACTGAGAAGGGGACATGACAGTCCGCCCCTCCTGAAATTGCTTGTCCTCAAGCAATCTCAATGCCGGATGCTGCAGAATATCCTCG
>VDFB02172836.1:0-13969 GCA_007258455.2 Sequoia sempervirens | reverse complement strand
TTGTTCTTTCCACCAAGGTTCAAACCCATTGGGGTGGTATTGTTGAATGGTTGTATTCGGTTCATAGCTCCGGTGAAAAGTGTTTACCCCTTGAATAAAAAAAAGAGAAGAATAATGCAAAAACTTTTACAGATCTTTAACAACTATAGAAAATTAAATAGAAATAAGAAAAAATACTATGCATACCACAAAAAAGTGATTTACATGAGGAAAACCCTTTTGGGAGACAAACACCACACTCTAAAAATTTCCCAATATATATTTAGAAATCACAAAGATTAAAATATACTTGTAGAGAAATCTTCTCACAAGAGTATAACCAACAAGAGATCTGGAGGCAACACAACTTCTATCAGACTCTTATAATACATCACAATGCACAACCGTAATACAACACCCTCATAAAATAGGATTTCCTTCTAGGGAGAGACAAACAAAAAAAATATAAACCATTAGATCTAGGACAATGAAAAATGGTCCAGATTTAACTCCCATGCATGCCTCCACGCTGACATATAAATAGTATGTTATATATTTTCAAGGTTGAGACATATTTTCCTAACAATTCTCCCACTTGTTGAACACCTTACAAGAGCAACAAGAGGGTATAAGAACATCATCTCTTAATTGCTAGGGGCCAAGAGGCCCATAGTCTCTAAACACTATCTAAACTTCTCTATGCTCACAAAATTAGTTAAATAATCAACAAAATTCATTAAAATATCTACCTTAATTAACTTTTCCCTACCATCTTTGACCATATCTCTAACAAAATTATTTTGGAAATCAATATGATTGGTCCTGGCATGAAATGTTGAGTTCTTTGCTAGACATATTGCACTTTTACTATCACAATAAATTATAAATGCACCTTGTTTTATTCCAATATCTAAACATAGTCTCTTAAGCCAAATGGCTTCTATACAAGCATAAGTAGTTGTTGTCTACTCTCCTTTAGTATTGGAAAAAAAAACCATAGTATGTTGCTTACTCATCCAACTAATTTCACCACTAAATAAAGTAAACACATAAGCATTGGTGGATCTTCTACTATCAACAACACCTGCCCAATTTGAATCCACATAACCATGAATATCAAGGGAAATATCATCTTCAATTATATTACTATGATAACATAAGGAGTAATTTGAGGTATCGTGCAAATATATGAACTCTCTTTTAACCTCATTCAAATGAACTTGACCAAGATTAGACATATATATGGAAGGAACTCCCACTGCTTGGAAAATGTCTGGTCTAGTACAAACCATAACATACATGAAACTTCTAACTACACTCTGGTAATGAACTCTGCTCATGTATTCCATCTCTAGTTGGGATGTTCGACAATCTGAAATAGATAAATTTGTTCCAAATGAAATAGGAGCACACAATGGTCTATATTCCTATATATAAAACCTCAATAAAATTGAATTGACACTCCTAGACTTTCTCCTAGAGGCTTGTTCAAATGCCTACAATTACAAGGAGTATTATTTTTTATATGTGGAGGGGTAATGAGTTGGATCATTAGTAGGATTTTTTGCTTATGGATATATGGTTGGATGCCCAATAATCAACCCAAAAATTTCTAGTTTTTGAGTTATGTGGTGAGAATTTTGGTTGTCTAATTTAGAATGGTTTAGGTAAAGCTCTGAAGAGGGCCTTTTTGTTGCCTAATATTCCTCCTCCTCAACCTCTAGCTAATTTTCACATTTCCTTACTTAGTATGATCCCTATTGTTGTTGGTATTGAGGAGGCTTCTATGCCTTCCCTATCTCCTAGAGTGGGCCCTTCTTTGGAGTCTCCTTCTTGGAGATAACCCCCATTCTTGCTAGTGTTCTTCCTCTTTGGAATAGGTTATTAGAGAATGGTGTTTTAGGGATTTTGTAGGATCTATAGCCTCCTTCTCTCAAAATGGATCTTCTTGTGCTAGGCGACTTGTTGCTTCTAATGTGGGTGCATTAGAGGCTTCTCAGTTTGAGTTTAGTCATATTGAATTTACTTTAGCTCCCTCTACTACTTCTCTATATATTTCAAATGAGTGGATGAATAGAACTTCCTATGGTTTAAAATCTACTTGTATTGAATATATTTTTGGTTACAAACTAAATACTAATGTTATCTAAAGTTAGGCTTCTAATTGTTACATGGCTCTAGGTCTTTGTATTATGGCCTTGATGAATGGTATTTTGCTATTCTCCTTTTGTTCCATGGAGGAATGCAATAACATTTTTCAAGGAGGTCATTTTTTTTTTGGAAAGGATCTTCTTTATATTAGAAATTTGGTCTACATGCTTAAATTTTATTGAGATTTGTATGTTGCATATTTGGGTGTGTCTCCTTGAGCTCCATTTGAAATTTTGGGATGAAGGTAATATTCAATATATTTCTAATGTTGTTGGTCAATTTATCACCTTATTTAGTGTCATTGGACATGTGGAGGTGTGGCATTGGAAGGATTCCCAAGAGTGGCCTCCTGGGGGTACTGAGGATGGAAATATATGAAAGATTTTAATACTACTTTTAATACAATTTTTTTCTTTATATATTTCTTAAGTAAACATATGAAAGATTTTAATACTACTTTATTGATGTGATGGAAACCCTAGTTGGAGTGAGAGTGGTAGATGGTGGCAACGACTATTCTAGGCAGGGCAATGGTGAAGATGGTGAAGGTGATGGAAGTGACTAGGTCTTTGGGTTATTTCCATATACCCTACATTATCTTCCTATGGAGGTGACTTGTTATAGTGTTAGTGATCACACTAATAGAAATTGTAATGCCTGCCACGAAACCCTAGAGAATGTCACACACATAATGAAAGAAAACATTTTTTTTTTAAAAGTGTAATTTAAAAAGTAAAGTAAACTACACTTATACATACATTCTCTAAGGTACATGAGGATGCTTACTTACAATACCCATTACTATCAAAAGTTACTAAACATAACATAAGATTATTACTCATGAATTAAAGATCATACATCTATTAACATTAAAATACATCTCATAAAATATAAGTTATTGTAATCATGATCCATTCATACATTGCATCTATTCAATTTTACAATTACAACTCTCATTTCCAACTGAGATAGTTCCTACAAAAGTGTTACAATTACAAATTACAAAGATTCTCCTCGAATACAATTGAGGAGTGATACAATTACAAATTACAAGGTATCCAACATATACAAGAGAGAACATGAAAGAATTTCAAATTCACTGGTACACATGAGCTTTCCAATCGTGAAGTACTCGCCATCAGGAACAAGAACTGGGGACCCAACATTTTAAGGTGCATGTTCCACCCAACCATGTGGTACCCGAAGGACCAACCCCCATGCTAGGAGATAGTAAAAGAGCTTCCTAGGAAAACATACAACCTCTAGAAATAGGCAAAAACAATATTGAACTACACAAGTACAAAACTTACAAAATGGTTACAATGCTTCCAGATAACAATCATCAATCACACAATATAACAAACTGACTCATGGTTGTTATGGGAGGAGTTTCATCACAAAGTTGCATGGGTTACCCTCGCGAATCTTCCTAGGCTCCAGCCCCCATCTTTGGTTACCCTGGTGACCTCTTACGAAACCCGGCCCCATATGCAATCCAATGTAGAATTGATTATCTTTCCGAGAAACAAGATATCGATCTTTCCATTCCAAGCCTTCATCTCATCCCAAGTCTTTACTAGCCCTTGAGTCCATGAGTGAGGCATTGACAAAAGTTAATTGTTTAAACTACCCTTTTTCCCTAACATATTTATTTAATTTTCACTGATTAAACTAACTCTGCATGAGTTATCCTGATGCCACTTAGTGTGTCGACCCTCATGAAAATCCACTCCCCTATTAACAACCTAATGGATCAATTCCACTAACATAGGGCAAACCATCTTCACATAACCAATCACAAATACCAACTGATAACAATGTACAACACAACTTGTTCATAGAACCAGGTGACCATACTAGATAAAATACCATGTGCACTACCCAAGTTATTTCAAAGCTAAATCAATATAAGTTACAATTTGTATCTCAATGAAACATATCTGGAAGTCTTACATAAACAAGTAACTCAATTTTCCCAACAACAAGAATGAGAGAAACATAACTTTAAAACAAATTCAAGCAAAAGATAAAATCTAATATTAGGATATTCTAAATCCAAACGAGGAAATTACATATTGCATTTAAACAATCAAAACAAGACATTGCTCAATTATTGCTAATTCGAGACAATTTTATTCATAGGATAAGAACAAATCATAACTAATTGTTTAACTCTATAATTCCTCAATTATACATTACATGAAAATAACTAATCTTATCGCAAATTTGTTTGGAACCAAAAAGAAATATAAATAAAAAATCACTTTCTTAAAAAAAAAAATTCATTTAAAACAAATAACCATTTCCTTTAAAATCATTCCCTTTTTTAAATAACTACTTGAGCATTTGGCACACAATAATAATTTAAATCTAAAGGTTTACTTCAGTTTCACAATAATATTTAAATATAAAAATCCCACTTCCCCATTGAAATCATTTCATTATAAAATGAATTTTTTCATTTATTATAATAAAATAATCTTAATATAATTATATTTAAATATAAATATATATTAAACATATATATATAATTATATACTTATTGTATATATATTTATATATTATTTAAATATAATATATATATATTAAATAATAAAAAAATATATATATATATAATACATATAATAAATAAATATTATACATAATATATATAAAAAAAGAAATTTTATACAAAGGAAACACCAACCATAGGCAGGGGATGCAGGGACGACCCTACTATTGGGTGGGCTGCTACACAGCCTCCCCCTTATGGGGGTCATTGCCTATGGGGAAAGCGTTGGGTGCTACCTCTATAGCTAGCGCCTCCCATAATGGGGATGGTTGGGGGTCATTTCCATAGAGGCAAAAAATCAATAGCATATTAATTTTTAGATTCAATTACAATCGCTAAAAGGGTAAATTTAAGGATGACTTTCTACAGGAAAAAAAATGACAAATTATCAAAGGTGATCAAAGGTTTTTTCTTGATTTTTCTACAGAGGTTTTTAAAAATTCACAATAATCCTTTCAAAATTTAAAGTCAAAACTTCTAAACCATAAAGCAAACTAGAGGCTATTTTCTAAAGTCTTAAGAAATAAAATTTGAAGTTGAGCTTCCCTCTATATTTTTAACAGCCAAATTTTCCTCACCTTCCCCAACAAGATCTTTCAAAAAAATATCTATATTCTCTCCTTAATTTTCAACGCTTAAAGTCAAAATTAAAAATATCGTTTTCAACCACTATAGATATTTTCTTCTTATGCATTTACAAGATATTTTTCATTTTAATAATTTAAAGCACAATTTAATTTCAAAATAGATTTAAATCATTTAATCTATGCACTTTACAAATACAATTAAACTATTCACTTAATAAATTTAATTGATTAATTTATTTACTCAACAACTAAATTTATTTAATTAAATTATTTACTTAATAAATAAATTTAATCACAAAGATTAAATTACTTTACCAATAAATTAAATTTAATTAATTAAATTAAATTAAAATATTTTAACAACTTTACTCTAAAATAAATAAATAACATTTAAAACCTACAATCATTAATTTTTTTCAAACAACAATGGAAGATAATTAATTATCAAAACAAACAAGGACGACATGACATTATGACATACTAAATAAGAATTGACTACACACTGTGACTAGGATTGTGGTTTGACAAGGTCACTCTGTTACTATCTCCCTATTAACATAACTGTTGGGAAAGTGGGCACACTCAGACCTATGAAGCTAGGTGGAGACAATGTCCTGTACCTGCAATCCTACAAAACAAGATGAGTTTCAAACATGCATAAAACATAATAGGCACACCATGAAGAGAAATCATGAAATCACAAGGCCCTCACAAGCGAGTGATGTAATCTCGTCCCTTTCACCAATATAGCCACATCAAGACAGACAAAATTTAAAGCATCAGTAAAACACCACATTAGTGTACAACAATATTAACTCAAATAACAACTACGCTAATCAAAAGCATCCACATAATGTATCATCACATCAAAGTATAGCATCCACATCGCTCCAAAGCCAACAATCATAAAATAATCACAAGGTAGCAAGATCTATCATAGTAAAGGTACTGACTAATAGCCTGAACAAATCAGAAATACATAATAGCAGCTGGAGGGGCACTACAGAAGTTATGTTGTTGGTGTGGATTATAGCTTAGTTTTTGAGGATGGGTTATGATGGTGCAATGATGAGGAAGTAAAGCTCTTAGATATTCTCCTGGAGGCTTGTTTGAATGCCCAAAATTACAAGTATTATATTTCTATGTGGAGGGGTGATCAGTTGTATCATGAGTAGGTTTTTTTGCTTATGGCTTTGTTGTTGGATTCCCAACAATGAATCCAAAAATTTCTAGTTTTTGAGTTGCATGGTGAGAATTTTTTTTGTGTAATTTAGAATGGGTTACGTACAACTCTCACGAGGTTCCTTTTGTTGTCTAATATTCCTCCTCCTCAACCTCTAATTAATCTACACATGCCCTTACTTAATATGATCACTATAGTTGTTGGGATTGGGGAGGCTTCTATGCCTTCCCTATCTCCTAGGGTGGGCTCTTCTTTGGATTCTCCTTCTTGGAGATAACCCCCCATTCTTGCTATTGTATGTCCTCTATGGAATGGGTTATTAGAGAAATATTGTTTACGGAATTTTGTAGGATCTACAACCTCCTTCTCTTAAAATGTATCTTCTTGTAACTATGGGAGTTGTTGCTTCTAATGTGGGTCCATAGGAGGCCTCTGAGTTTGAGTTTAGTCATATTGGAGTTCCTTTAGCTCCTTCTACTACTTCTATATATATTTCAAATGAGTGGATAAATAGAACTTCCTATGGTTTAAAATCTACTTGTATTGAATTTTTTTGGCTTATAGACTAAATCTTAATGTTATCTAAAGTTAGGCTTTTGACTATTGGATGGCTCCTAGTCTTTGCATTAATGAATGGCTTTTTGCTATTTTACTTTTGCTCAATAGAGGAATGAACTCACATTTTTCAAGGAGGCCCTTTGTTTTTTTTAAAGGATTTTCTTTATTTCGAAAGTTGGTCAACATGCTTAAATTTTATTGAGATTAGTATGTTGCATATTTGGGTGTGTCTCCTTGTGATCCCTTAAAAAATTTTGGAGGAAGGTATTATTGAATATATTTCTAATATTGTTGGTCAATTTATCACCTTATTTAGTGTCACTAAATATAGATCTAATTTTCTTTATGCTATATTTTACGTTTTGGTTGAGCCTAGCTCTAAGTTTCCCAAAAATGTGAAGCATTGCTCCAAACTTAGGATTTGGGAGCTGAAATTTTAGTATGTATCTTCTCGAGTGCTACATTCCATGTAGCAGTGTCCTTAGCCTCATAATCTTCTTGATTATCCCTCTACTTTTAAATGGATTGAGATTTTTTTTTTAACATTCCCTCTTCAAAAAGGTTGGTATTCGTTGGAATATTAAGAGAACTCTTGATGATGTGATTGGAATCTTCCTGGATCTGAATAGCGAGCAATCTCTTCAATTCTAGCCCACCAATATGTTGAGGTTGATGTTGATGTTTGGGTTCAAACCTACTTGATTATATTTTTCTAGTTTTGGGTATTCCCAAAATGTTTTTTTGGTTCATTGTTCTTGTCTAAGCTTTATTGGTCTTGCTATTCTCCTTGTTGTTTGGGAGACATGTCCTTTTAGCTATTTCTCCTTATCTCACCATTGGTGATCTTTTTTTCTTATGTTTGTATTTATGGCTATTCTATAATGTGTGTGATCCCTTCCAATTTTTACCTTAATCAAAACATATGAAATACTTTTTAAATATTTTTTATAGATTATATGGATGAGAAAATAACTCAAGATTTACATTTTTAAGGTAAATAAAGTTTAAATATTTAATTTCTTTGGTATTGCATGTCTCATATGTTGATGAGATTATGTTTGGAAGTATAAACACTACTCTACATTTTAGAACAATATAAATATTATTAATGTAGAGTTATTCAGGTTATATATAAAGTTTAAATAGATAAAAAATCACATCCATTTTATTCATTATGAAATATTTTTTTTTTTTATAATTTATTTTATATTTTCTTAAATTATTTCAAGAAATTTTTATATAATTGTCACAATTGTAGAATGGTAAATAAATATTTTTCATTTCAATAAGCTAACCTCACCATCACAAGCAGATATTTTGTACAAATTCACATACTAAGATCTTAATAAATAAAAATTTCTTGTTTTATATGTGTGAATCTAGAGGTTGGGACTAGTTTATTGTCACCAACTTATTTCACTCCTAGAAAAATTATAATAGAATTAGTGATTTTTTTCTTTACTGTCTAATGATTATTATCCTTCCCTTCTTTTCCCAATATTTGTGTCCTTCTAGTGTCAAAAAGTGCATGTGTAGATTGTTGGTATGTTATAGGGTGACATTTTCTCATTTAATTCATACTAATATGTATGTATATTTGACAAAAAAAAACTCTTTAAACATGCACATAATGCTAGGAATTCTCATGTTGATCTAGATTCCTTTTAGTGCTCCAATTGAACTACCAAATCTGAATAACATGCGAATATAACCCTTATAAACCCATGCACCACAAAGAAATTAACTTAACTCATTTAAATATAAGGATATAATAGCAGATCATATAAATTCACAATTGGTGGCTAGCCCTAGGTTCATAGCATACATGCATGAATCAATCCATTTTATAATTGAAATATTCAAAATCCGAGAGACAAGTTCACGACCATTAGCATGTCCTATAGGCTATAAGAATTCCACTAACCTGATGATAGCTAAATCCATATCGATAATGTGTTTTTAAAGTGTGATTATCTTGGAGTGTTAAATAAATGGATAAGGTAAGTGTATAGAATTATGTTAAAAGAAGTGATGGGGTAGGAATACATGTATAGAAACATGTGTAATAAATACATAGCTAGCATAAAGACAACAGATCTAAGTTTGTGTAAAGTTATGTTTCTTGTCAATATATCAAGAAATTTTTTAGAAAAAAAATTATTTAATAAATTAAACCATATCAAAATTATATTAATGGCTTGGATTATAATTGATTATAAGCTTTAATAGAAATTTGTTATTAAAGTAAAACCCTCAAACACTATATCCAAATTGATTTATTTTTTGGTTGATTTCCCTTGATTATTTTAAAATATTTTTATTTTTGAAATATTAAATTTTAAGATTTTGGAGGTTAATGGTGGTCCAATTGGAACTGTATCTGAGCATGTAATTAATTATTAGCTGTTGTTGATAGTCCAGTTATTTACAACATTATCCATGTTTGATATTATTTATAAAAACACGTCAGATATGTTAATTGCAAGATATTTATTTATCCTATGTAAGATACGCAATATTTTATTTATAGTTTCATTGGCAAACAGAAAAGACAATAACTGATAACTAGAGAACATAGTCAGCCAAAAAACCAACCATTCTATACAATTACAAGAGCTGTCCAACAACATAAAGACACGATTACAATAGCCGTATAACATCAAATCACGAGAACTTTCTTAAATATATTCTTTAATTTTGAAAAACGTCAAAAGGTTTGTCAGCAGGTTCCCAGCATTAATAGCAGCCCCTAGCCTCATTTAGTATTCCCTTATATATATCCATGTCTGTCCATTTTGCTTTCTATTGTTTAGGTTAAACTCGAAACCGCGGGATTGGTGGAGCTGCATCATAAGAGAATATAGAAGTCGCGTGTGGGGAACAATTTCCTGAGGTAGTCCAGCGAGACACCAGAAGCAAAGCAGAATGGTTGAGGTGAAACCATGTCCTTACAAGAGGAGAAGAAAGCCAGTCAAGCCAGTGAGGAGTTCACTGGGAAATTTGTTTTCTACGACACAATCACTCGAAGAAAAGTCAAGCTCTGCAAGTAAGGTAACCCAATGCAGTTTGGGTACAAATTTACAAGAATCGTTATCTAAAATACAGAAATGGAGGAAAGCCCAGCATGATGATGGTATGGACAACTTTGAAATCTCCTCAGCAAGAGATCAATCAGAAACCATTTCTGATTCACTTACTGAAAGTGAAGTGGGTATGGAGGATTCTTTTGCCGCCACACCTCTCTACCCCAAAAATTTCACATGTACAAAATGTGGGAGAGATTTTTCTTCAGGAAAAGCACTAGGCCCACATTTTAGAAGATGTGGCATCAAAGGAGATAAAATTTGGTCATGCTCATTGTGCGGTACGGTGTGCCCTAGCATGCAATCTCTAGGGGGTCATAAGAAAGCCTGCCGAAGAAATCATGTCTGATGGAGGATGCCAAAAGTAAGCCTTTCTCACAACTTTATTTTTCATTTTTCATACATTGGATTTAGGTTAACTAAGAAAACAACAAGACTTTGAACTAAAAGTTGCTACCGTTTTATGTCTAGAAACTGGAGATAGATGGCGATTCTTTGTTGGAAATAGTTAGAAGGATTCTTTGTGTTTATCAGTCCGCAGATTAGGTAAAAGGGAGTTGTCTGTAAAATGTTTTCGTCAACCAGTTAACCATGCCGCTAGGGTTAAATAAGGCATATGGGATACATCGCTTCAAAGCCTTTTGAAGCCTTTGCAAAGGTTTAGAGGGAGCCAGTTTTCCAGCAGCCATAGAATGCATATCATTTCAGGACCACGAGCGATAGAACTCAGGACCGCATCGCCCGGAGAAAAAGCAGCTAGGCTCGGCACAGTGAGAAAGAAGCAAAAGTGTTATCGAGAATGATACCATCCCAATTACACATGCATGGCATATTTTGAAATAGCTTGTATTACATGCATGCGATATTTTGAAATAGCTTGTATCTTGGTTGCAAAGTAAGTGCGTTTGACCTGGAGTAGTATTGTGATGGGTAGTCTTCCTGAAAGTCAATACTTCACGTTTTTTAGCATTATCTAAGTGCAATGAGTGGTGAGTGGTCCATTCATTATCATGTGAGATGAGTTCTTGTAAACCACTACTCATTGAACACTCGTCAATGAGCATTTAATTTGTATTAAGATAAATATGTGTCCAATAAATATTTGGTTTAAGATTAATATGTGTGAAATAAATTATTTAGTTTTATTGTTTGGTATTTAATTTTCCTACCATGGCTCTAGATGCTTATTTGAAAATGTATTTTATAATAGATGCAGGCTATGAAGTTTCTATGGTTATTGAGTAATTAAAAACCATATAGATTTAAAAATAAAAAATATATACTTTATAAATATAAATTAGTAAGTAATAATTGAAAATAATTATTTATTTTAAAGTTTTTTATTTTTATTTTTTTAATTGTTTGAATAATATTTGTGTTTATATGTATTTTTTCTTATATTCAATGTTTCTTATCAAATTCCTTACACAATATATCCTCAGAACTTTTCAATGAAATAAGATTTTATAATATTGTGTAAATAAAGGATGACTAAAATTATATAATAATCATTAGAGTGTTATATCAAAAACACATGGAATTCATTGTATTTTATATATAACAATAATTTTAAGTTCTCTTAAAATGGATTAGATTTTGGATGTTAGTATAAGTCTTCAAAAAATTTTAATAGTGTCATAATAGAGGTGCTTGAAAATAAATCTCATAATTTTTTACATCATTAATTAACTTTAATCAAATTCTATGAGAACGAAACATATTATAATAAAATTTGATAAAAATGAAATATCAGTCATTGCTCTTGTGATGTCATAATAATGAAAAACAAGAAATCTATCATTCTTGGTATCAAACATATTATAGTAAAATTTGATAAAAATGAAATATCAATCATTGCTCTTATGATGCCATAATTGTGAAAAATAAGAAATCTATCACTCTAGCTGTGAAAGCCAAACTTCACACAAAAATGCAATACTCTGCCCATAATTACAATGAACAACTATACTTTATTCTAATTCGCATAGTAAAAGATTTCATAACTTCACAACAAAATAATCAAAATAATCATTTGAATCGACAATTCAATCTTATTACTATTAATTCATCTCACACTTGTACATTTGTGCTATCTGGTTTGCTCTGTTGTATCTTCGCCCCTCCCATTTTTCTCCACACTACAATGCCATTGTTCTACGCTCTCAGCACCTCCCAATGCCATGCACAGCCATCACACATGCCTTTTCCTCTGTACAATGACTTCTTTGATTTTCTTGCTTACTCTCCTTTCTCCCAAGTGCGGCCAGGTAATGGGAAACAATTCAAAAAAAATATTTGTTTTCCATTTGGGGGTCTTCACCCTCCATCTTTCAACTCTAAACCCCCATCTATTTCCCCAATCCTACGTATCAAGAAGGAACACAAACTCAAATATGAGTTTCCTTCTATAATCTCTATCCACTTTTTTAACACTCACGCGGTCTATCACAACACTAAGGGTTTTCAAGGAAATCAATACTTAATTTTTGCTTTGTCTTCATGTATGAACCACACCTCTCCAGCTTCCTCTCCTTCTTTGCGCAACTGCCAAGGGAAGGAACCATCTGCGAAGTTGTTTTTTTCCCTTTTTAGTCTTCCCCTGCCTTCACGTCATCCCTCAGCACTCTAAAGATGGGTGTTACCTTCTCCACTTCAAACTATGCGACCTTTCATATTCCTCAATATTTCTTTACAAAATTGAATAGCTCAAAAATCTTAAATGATACTTCCATTTAATTCTACTCCCTCTTTAAAATCATTAACTTTCCATATCCATCCATAGTCTATTAAGTTTCTCTATTCAATATTTTATTTCATTTCAAATCCCGTCCTTCTTATCAGACATGACTTAATCTCCCTTCTCATTGTTTATGAAATCAACATAATTTTTTCGGGATCAAAATTAAACTTAAATTATAAAATTCTAATATGATATTTTCTCTATCAATGACAACGATGTCACCCAATCTCTACTAAAATTGATCATCAAATTTCGGATTAAATTTGACTCAGGAAAAATGCACAATGAACATAATTCAAACCAAAACTAAAAGAAACAAACTCAAATTATTTTTTATATCACATGATTAAAATTATATTTATATTTTACTTTTCTCTTGTGTTTATATTGAAATAAAACTATTTACTTTATCTATTTAAGTTATTTTATTTATTTAAGATATTTTATCTATTTAAGAAAACATCAAGAGAAATTTGGGAGGCCACTTAAGACTTCTGAAGATTTTGGGTGCAGATTTATCCTCTTTTGGTTCAATCTATTAGTACAATAGAACCCAAGGTAAATATTCATTTTTTGCATTTGGATACTTTTTAATATGTATTTTTCTTTGTACATGTTGAAAAAATATAGTTTACATAAAACATACTCTTTTTTTTAGAAAAATACCTATATTTATTAACATAGTTTAGTTGCTTAAGAAAATAAATTAAATAATTTTATTAGTTAGTTTTTATTTCTTTAGTGCATTGTGATTACTTTCCCATTTTGAACAATCTTAGGCATGGGAACATTATAAATGTACCTTTTATTTACTTTCATTGGTGGAGAAGTGTATTATTGAAGGTGTGTATCCACCCTTATATTAATTGTTAATTATGGCCTCATAGAAGTTTAGCTTGAATCTAACCCTAGTGATAAAAATTACTATGAAAATGTCTAATGTAGAAAATTAAAACCTTAAATAATAAATCTCTAAAAAATAGCCAAAACTTAACAATTTGGTAGAGGCCTTCTAACCTACTACAAAGAACCCTAGTCCGGACAAGAAAGGGAAAAATTATGGGTTTTTGATATGCGCCAACTATTGATATTAATCCCTATTCTTATAGAAAAATAAAGGCCTTTATTGTTGAAGAG
>VDFB02172835.1:0-11570 GCA_007258455.2 Sequoia sempervirens | reverse complement strand
ATCTGGTAGATTTAGGTCATGTTATGATTATAGTCACATTTTGGCACTAGAAGGAGGGAAAAACTAGCCAAATCTAATGAATTTATCTTGAGTTTCCCATGATTTCTAGTTTGCAGGAAGGGAGTCGCTTTTGTTTTTTACCAAAGTGATGCTTCTAACGAACAACGATGCTTTTGCAATGGAGAGTTGCTTTTAAAATTTAGCAATGCTTTTTTCTTTATGGCATCACTTTTGAATTTTTTAGTATAGAGATTCACTTTTGATAACAATGCTTTTGACGTCTCTAGTTTTTGACAAGTACAACAGAGAGCTAATTTTGACTTTCACCAAAGCAAAGATTTTGAAATATAGAGTAATTTTTGAAAGTTAGTGACACTTTTGATGTCTACTAGAGTGATTCCTTTGTGGTCCAAGGACACTTTTGCATGGTAAAAAAAAGAGCTAGATTTTTTTTTGCTTTGATTTTTCAATTTAATCCTCTCTGATCATTTACTGACTTCTGGTTTTTTTAATTTTTATTTTTATTTTTTCATTTTTTACTATGAGGCTAATTGGTTTTGCAAATTTGAAAAGGAGAAAATTATTGAAGTAAAGAAGCATATTATCACTTGAACTATATTGTAAAAGTGTTTCAAGCACTTAAGGGATGATATGACCCCTCATATGTTGCTTTATTTCATGTTTTAGGACAATTAACTTTCAATTGGGTTTAAAATTTACAATGCTACAATCTTTCAAAGTTGGTTAAAATTGAGCCCATACATCCTCACCATTGCAATGTTGGTTAAAATTGAACAAATACAACTTCATACTTCAGTTTGGTGCTATTTAAAATGAATTCATCATTGCCTTTGAGGATTTAAAAAGAATGAATGTATTGCATGAGTGCTTTTCTTGTGTAAACTTGTAGTGTGTATTCACTCCCCTTGTGCTTTGTGCAATCTTGGGTGAAGAAAAACACTCTAAGTTTATGAAACTTGTTGATTCATCCTTTTATTTTAGTAGATAAGGGTTTGCTAATGAGACACATTGCACAATGGAGAACTCATACAAGAAACTCTTAAACATGTAAGTTTATCAGCAAGCTATATAAAGGTTGTGAAATCTAATAAAGTTGCTTCAATATGCAAAGAGAATAACATAATGTTCCTCATCCTTATCCAAACATAAGGGTCAAGAAAGAATGGCTAAATTCTTAAGTGGCTTATGAATGATTTATACATCTCGGTATTCATAGTTGTCATTAAACACTTAGTATTAGCAACCTATCTTGTTTTCTAAAACATACTTTGAAGTAGTGCATAGGAGGTGCACCACTCCTAGAAGTTATTAACCATGTCTAGTTTTTGGTTGAGGAAATAAAGCAAATAGGGAAGGGATCCTTTTTCTTGGTGTTTCAAGATGGTACATTTCCTTGACATAGCCTATTTTTCCACTCTATCTTCACGGATTTATCATCTCTTAGGGGATGATGGTAAGCCTACCAAGAAACATGTGCCTACTCTTTAGGGTTGTTATTGCTTGTGCTTGTTGAGTCAGTTTGACACATTGCTTGGTTTCAAAACAATTTAAACAAACATCAACATGTTCTTCAAATTTCAAACCCTTTGGACTTAGTGTGAATACCTTTTAAAAGCCCTAGATATTGTTTCTTGTCCCTAAGGATTTTTTTTCCTTAGAGGCTTCTAAATATTTGGGCTTATATATCAATTCACACATTCCAAATTCAACATAGGAGACTATGGCCTTAGCTTCTTGGTTTTCACATATTGGACTTCGTGGAATGAAAGTTGCTTAGACATAGACATTCTAGTTTAAACTTAATTAAGAATTCTTGATGTGGTAATAAAGAAATCTCACTAATCAAAGCTTAACTCAAATTTTAACACACCACACATTGGAACTTTTTTCAAACAAATTGATTTCCTATCAACAAAGTGAAACAAGGAAAAGTATTGCCAAAATTAAATCCAATTTCTATTATCCAAACATTGAGTTCTTAGGTTTATCACTTTAGGGGTAAAGCATATTTTTCACTACCTCAGTCTTTTAAAACAAAGGTTTCTTTTAGGTTAACACATTTTGGGTCAAACATCTCATCCATCTCAAAACACATTTGATATCCCACTCCACAAAACAACTTTAGAAACTTTGGACACATCAACATTCTAGACTTAGGCTATCATCAAACCCATCCCCTAACTTAGATATATGTGTGTAAATGAATCCTTTTCCATACACTTAGTTGTGTTAGTCATCATCCTTTTGAACTAGTATATCTTAAAGGTCACAATTCTACCTTTAGATCTACATGTTCATTAGCACCTTTTATCCAAAACATCAAAACATAAAACCTTTAAGTCTAAAGTACATTGTCCAAAGTTTAGAAAGTTCATCCTCCATGTCACTCACCCTTTTTCATAATCCACTCACATCATTGGTCCAAAATGACTTAGAGGGTCCCTTTTATCAAAATTTGAGTCAGCTAGAGAGTTCCAACAATACAAATCTCAACAGACCTCTCCCATAGTTGATTCACAATTTATGGTAACAATGAGATCACAACGCAAGAAAAACATGGAACAAAACAAACCTACATCCACCACAAGTGATCCTAACCCACAAGAATTTGATACTAGGAGCCACTCTATCCCATCACAACAACCACCAAATCCACTGGACATGGGGTATGAGGTAGAAGATGTCACGAAAAACCCCCTTGATCTCATCGTAGAGGAATTTATTGAATACCAACAAGATCCTAAACAAGTCACATTATCAACTCATTGATGAAAATGGACCTCTACACAATACATGCTAGCTTTAGCAAAGTAAGGGGCTAAACTCCTTTCAACATTCGATGTAAACACACTTAGGGAACAACCTTAGGAAATGTGGCTTCAATTCCTCAAACTTCCATCACACAACCCTTGACACAAGGTGTGACTCAATCTATCATTCAACCAACCCCACACACACACCAAGTCAACCATTGACAACTAGTTTTGCAATCCAACTTGCAACCAACCTTGGTCTCACTCCCAATTTAGGAGGTAACACACTTTTTGGTACACAAGACACCACCTTTCCACAAAACATAAATTGGACACGAGCATTTAGTGCCCAACCATATTCTTCCACCACCATTCTTGAAAAACCTCTATATTCACATGCACCACTTACATTCCATAAAAAAACAATGGATTTGACGTTTCAAACACAACCGTCTTCATCCACCACAACAAGTACCACAAGTACTCCTAACATTACACAAAGTCATGTGATTCAAGTACCCTAAGTGGAACAAAAAGGGAAATTAAACATCGTCATACAAGGTCAACCCTTAATGCAATAGGGGAACCCTCAACATCAAAACACTTAAGGGAGCCCTTCCAATCAATTCATTCAAATCCAAAACATGCCACTAATATAAAAAAAAAAAAGTGGCATCATCATAACCATTGGTCCCCCAAGCCATGCAAAATAAAATGGGACCCCAAACCTATATTCTTCTACCCCAATTGATAATTTTACAAGGAATGATAGTGTAAAACAAACCCCAAAATCTCACTATACAACAACCATCTCACACTCAAAACAACCCACAACCCACTCACACCATGGTCCCTCAAAATATACCTCATGTATCACAAAATTAACACACTTATCTAACTACGTTGCAAGCACAACAAGCCCAACAACAAACTTTTCAAGAACAACAAATCTATCAATAAGCATTGCAAGCACAAGATTTTCATGAACACCAAGCCCAACAACAATCTTTGCAACAACAACAAGCCTATTAACAAGCATTGCAACAACAAAAAGATCAACCTCAAGCCCTACAAGCACAACAATCTCAACAATAGACATTGATTGCAACAATAACAAGCCCAACAACAAGTGTTGCAAGCACAAAAATACACCCAACAAGTTCTCACGTAATAACAAAAACAAAAAGGCTTGTACTACCACCCCCAAAAGTACACCAACACACAACAAAATGTCTTAAACCCAACCTTGTAAGGAGCATACACACCTCCACCACTATCACCATCACCTTCACAATATCAAAATATGCCCTACACACCATAAAACACCCTCCTATATCAAAATTCTGCCTACAACTTGATGGGGTCATTGTAATCCTCATCATTTAATTTATCAATCCAAGGCGGTGTCCATGGTTGTATGCAAGAGAGAAAGTAGAAAACTTGCTTGACAATCTATTCTATTTACAAAAATAAATCCTATTTGCATGAAAGGAAATTTGCATGAAAGGGAACTAATATAAGGCACACTTACATGAATTGAAAAGACTAAACTACTTCACAATTGCTAGAAATGAAAAGATTTCTTGGATTCAAATTTAATCTAGAAATCTAGAATTACATTGCTGGAAAATGAAACTAGATCTATCCTATTTCCTTAGGCTGAAACAAGCCTTTCTAATCCCCTCCTTTTGATCAAATGATTACATTGTATTTATAGATTCATATTTGTTGGTGTAATTAAATTATTTAATTACACTTTGCATAAGTTTACAGGTAATTATTTAATTCCTAAGTTTTAGGCTTTCATCTTTATCTTATCGAACTATCATGTTGCTCAAGATAATATTAGGGTTTGCATCTTTGCTTTTATAAAGCAAATCATATCTGTAATTTATTAAATTCTGAATAATTATTGTTCCACATATTTCTTGCAACTTCTTGCTTTTTTATTTTCTTCCGTGGAAGGTCCTTTTGGCTTGCAAATCTGATCATAGAGTTCTAACATGGTATCAGAGCCTTGATTTGCAGCCCCTTCTCAGATTTCTGGAGAGATTCATTGCAGAGTTCATTCGAGGTCCCTCAAGGGTTTTTCTCCTTGAGTATATTTATGCAGCGTTTTGGATCAAATCAAGTTTTTTCCATTCGATTCAGAGCATTGGAAAAGATTGAGGTTTGATGAAAGTCATTTTTTATTGGAGCCATTTTTAGTTTTGCTTCATAAATTCAGCTTCCACTCAGTTGTAGGAAAAACGATTTCTGGGTTTTGTAGCCAGGGTCGAAATCCGATCTGGGTATCTTTCAGTTTTGTTATTTCTTTCACAGATCTGAAGAAAATAGCTGCACAAAAACTATCGCGCGTCATTTTTTTTCACCTGGCTAAAGGTTTAAAAAAATTATTTTTTCATCCTCTGCTTGCTGGATCAAAAAACGATTTATGGGTTTTATTTTTTGTTTCAAAAAATTTCTGGGTTTCTGTTTTTGTCTATTCATTATAAACAGATTTTTCAGAAATCAAATTTGAATATTTTTCATCATGGAGGTAGATATGAACATTGGTTTGTGCATGCACTCATTTTTGTTTTCATACACTAGGTTTGCATTTTCTCTGTAGTTTATACATGTTTTGCATTATCTCCTTTTACAATCATTGGGTTATTGTAATAAATGAACTGAGATAAAGTTTCATTAAGGGGGGTTATTGCATCCATCTTTCATGATTGGTGACAACTCGCATGAGTTTGTCTGGTTTCCTGTTGTCTCTTTTAGCTTTTTTCTTGCTTAGCTGGACACATCGTTGGTTTGTTTTGGTTCACACTTCACATTGGGATTTTATAGTTCTTGATCCGCATTGGTTCAGATCTTTCTCATTTGAAGGCCATGGTTTTATGGTTAATGTTCCAGAATCTTGATGGTACTCGTCCTATGGGCAGTTTTAGTTTCAGTTTGGCATTGGCTTCGAGACACAGCTTCCAGATTTGTCACCATTATGGGTCCATTCATCCTTTCATCTACTATTGTTCACAGATTCTAGAGTTGATCCAGTGTGTGAGTTTCTAGTGTTCCTTGGCATCGGGTCTACTGTTGCATTTGTGATTCTAATTGGTATCTTGCAAACATAACTATCTTTCTTTGCTTGCCGGATTTGGGGTTCCGGTGATTCTTAAATGAGTTCATCTCACTAAGAGGTTTCTCTCTCTTTTGCATTTTTTACATGGGGTACCTCACTTAAAGACCTTGTTCATAGGGACTCATATTATAATAATCTGCTTCTCCTAAGTTGCACTTATGGGCGGTGTTGGTGTAATTAATTATTAATTACACTTAGCATAAGTTCACTTAGGATTTATTTAATTCCTAAAATATAGGATCTTTTATTTATCTTATCAAGCTATCTTGTTGCTCAAGATAAGATTAGGTTTAGGTATCTTTGCTTTTATAAAGCAAAAAATCTTTTGTAATTAATTGGTCTTTTTCGAATATATCAAATTGCATGTTTTTATGCAATCTCTGCTTTTTCATTTTCCTCTTCTGTGGAAGGTAATTTTCAGGTTTGCAATCAGATCTTGGGTTTTAACAATATTCTATATCTATCCACTAAGAATTTGGATCCAAGATCCTATTTTTGAGGGGTCGTTTACAAAACTTTGAGAAAATTGAAGTTGCTGTCCTCAATCACGCTACTTTTGTCTTAGTCATTTTCTGACACATACTGATCCTTCCTTGCTGCAAATCACGCCAAATCCTCAAAAGGGTTTTTATTTCTTCAAATCTATTTTCCAGATCATTTTTAATTTTTGAATTTTGTTGAGAAACGAGGGCAATATCAGTGTTTTACTGAGACTGCATTTTTCATAATTTCTACGTGCCTAATTTTTAGGAAGTCTTCAAGTTCTGAATGTGAATGAATGAATTATTGTTTAGTTCAATTGACCAAATCATTGATCTTTAGCATGAGTAACATGATATAATCATGCAACAACAATTGATTGATGTGGTAACTTGATTTATCTTTGGTGGAAGAAGGAAGCATGAAATCTAATAACTGTGAGAGATCTTAAAACTCAACATGAAACAAACACTCATCCTATTAATTTAGGAATGATTGATGCTTCATGATTTTTCATGAATGTAGGAATGTGTTGGAAGTATTCTCCATCTTCTCATTATTTCTTCAAAGCCTTCTAATTATTTCAGGAGTTAACTACTTCTCTTCAAAGCCTTCTAATTCTTTCAGGAGTTAACTACTTCAAATGTCAAGAGCTCTCTGTTGCAAATGTTTATGAAGCTCCCTCTTACCATGAGTTATTCAATAACTCATTTATCTGCACTATATCATCTTAAACATTTCATGGAGACATATTAGAGGAAATTTTTATCACATTTATTTACTAAAAATAAATCAAACATTTACTTTATATTTTACTTTAAACAAACTAAAGAACTTTCAATCATTACTCAAATCCACTTTAAAATTAATACATTAGGAAGAAATAGATGATTTTATTTAATAAAATATGAGACAATTTATGGTCTCATCACAACTCATCTACCATCCCACCATATATTACATATGATCCTCCACCAAATCCTCTAGATGATTTGTCAATACAAATTAGGGTGCTCACATAGAAAATCTAGGACATGCAAATGGGGAAAACAAAGAAACCACATGCACAATAGAGCTTGTGTCCATACTCCTTCAATAGGAACATTGCAATGGTACCTTTCTGACTCAAATTTGAAGTCCCAAAATTTGGCAAATATAGAGGGCAGGGAAATCTGGTGGATCATATCAAAGAATTTCACGCAATGTGTATGGAGATTGCTTACAATGATTCCTACTTGATGCACCTTTTCCCACATAGTTTAGGAGGCCCCATGATAGATTGGTTCTCACAATTTCCTTTGAGAATTAAAACCTTCCAAGAAATAATCGATAGGTTCATAAACCATTTCTCCTTCAACCTAGACATGAATGTGAGCTTGGAAGAGTTGTATACCCTAAAGAAAAACAAGGGGGAATCCTTCACAAATTTCCTACAATGGTAGAGGAAAACAAATAGCAAGAGAAAGTGGCCTATCCCTAAAGAGAAACAAGTGGGAATCAACATTTCCAATGTTGACATAGACTTATCCTTTCAATTAAAAGTGCAATGTGTCACATCCTATGACGAGCTTATCCCTAGGGCCCTCAACATTGAAAGAGCCCTTATTGCATAGGGAAACACCCAAACATACAATGAGAATTGACCATCTACTAGTTCCTATGAAAAACCTCGTGTATGGGCTAAGAACAAGAATGTTACTAGTGATGGTGTTGTTGATGCAAAGGTGGTCCTAGATGCTCCCAAGAAAACAAACAATCAACCAACAAACACACAACAAAATGTACCACAAACGAATATGTAGCTTCCAAACAATCAACCAATGATCAATGTTGCAAACACTCAACATGGACCACAAAGAAAAAATAGTGCTCCTAAGTGAAAAATTCACTCCCTTAGGAGAACCTATGGAGGATGTGTTGAAGAAGTTGATACAGTCTAACTTTATCACACTCCCAGATTTCTCAAACTATCAAGAGCAACAAGTCAAACCTCCTAGCTATAGAGAAGATCATTTTTGTGAATTCCACTGATACAAAGGTAATAACACACAAAAAAAATTTAGGCTCAAACATCTAATACAAGATCTTATTGAGCAAGGAGACATTGATTTTGATCAAAATTTTGGGAATGAAAATATAAAAATTTACACAAACCCTATGCATGATCATAGGAAATAAAAAGATTCAGGAAAGACATCAACTTCAAAAAACGTAAACCATACCCATGATACTACGGTGGGACACATTCATGTTATTCATTCATCACACCATGGGGAATCAGACACGTATCAAGATAATATTTTAAAACAAAGTCCTGGTACAAGAGCACCAAGTGCATTTTTTGTAAAAGTTGTCAAATGAGGTCATTTGGTAGATTCTAGGGGTTGTTTGAGTCATTTTGTGTCAAATAAGGTCTAATTAGACCATTTCTATGTAATTTGGAGTCATTGAGTTCATTTTGTCACATTTGTGCAATATTGTAAAAAGTTGTCACAAAAAAGATGCAAAATTGCAAAATTGTCAAAAAGTTGCAAAAAGGCACTTTTGTGGAAGATCAACGGTCACATAATTCCAAAGTCAATTTTTGGTGGTTGTGTTAGTTGTTTTAGGAGGGAAAAAGAATATATATGGAAATGAACTCAATGTAAACACTCTAGGATGATTTTGAAGTGGCAATTAATAGAATATCTCTATTTTTCTTCATAATTTTTGTGTAATTTCTTTGTTCTCAACCCTGGTACGGTCCCGTATAGAAGAAAATCACTTTAAAACCTTCTGAGTTCAATTGAGGCATGAACTAACATCATTTTTCATTGGATTTGATAGTTTCATATTGAATTTGGTGGGTGTTGTAGTCATTTTCCTGTAACTGCTTGTAATACCCTGTTTAAGGGTTTGAGAGCCTTTAAAATGTATTAAAGGACCCTCCCACTAACTGTGGCTTCTATATCTGGGTGGAATGGGTCCAATCAAGTAGGTTTAGATGTCATATGGGTTATTTTGAGTAGGGAGTAAGGTTTGATGGGGTTTTTATGACTGTCCTAAGGAGTTTGTGTGAGATTTTACCTTGAAAAAGGTGGTTTAGGGTTAGGGTTTGATGAAACAGTGGTGAAAAAGGTTTGAGAATGAAATTTTAGGCATGTGAAGGTGTATTTGAGTGTGTTGGAAGCATTGAGAAAGAGAGAAACAGTCTAGAGCATTATTTTTCAATAAACCCTCCTAGAAAAGGGCAAAATTGAGGGTTTTGTAATTGGGTGACTTGGTGGAGGTTTCACACCTTGGAAATTAGTGATTTAGGATATTTGACACCTGTGGAGAAGGTTTGAGTAGATATTTTCAATTGGGATGGAGATTGAATATATGTTCATTTGTAAGAGTTTCCTAATTGGCCTTATAGGACATCGTAGAAGCCTTGTTTTGAGAAGGTTGGTCCAAAGTGACCTAAGTTGATTCTAAGATATGTTTTGAAGAAGGATAAAGGGTGACTAAGATCCTAATTTGTTTGTGGTTTGGAACTAGTTTGAGAAGATATGTGTTAATTTTCCTGTTTGGAGACCTACAAGGAACCTAGGTTGAGATTGTGAAAAGTTGACAAAAGAGGTTTTTGGTGACTGAAAAGTTGATTGAAATACCTTGAATTGGGATTGTGAGTGGTTTGCTTCCCTACTCTGCGTCAAGTCCAAACCAATCAATAATGTCTAGCAATATTCCATACTGCAATGGCATCAAGTATGTATTAGATTGTGATATCTATCCCACATATGGCTTCATGATTGAGAATACTGAAGAAGTTCCAAAGGAGTGAGAAATATACCTTAATACACCCATATCTATAAAATGTTGTGAAGGGTATTTTACCGATTATGTATCATCCACCCAAGGATCATGTCAAGAGGAGGCTCTTGAGGATAATGAAAGTTTCTCTGAATTGAGTTGGGATCAAGAACCCCTAACCCTAGAGTTTCATCAAGAGCTAAGGGACATCTTCCAAACCATTTTAAACTCCAAAGATATCCTCGATATTTCCTTTGAGATGTTTCTTTCTGATGGACATATAAACATTCTTCATCCAAAACAAAACTCTCCCACTGTTGAAATTCCCACACAAGAGCTAGTAGTGGTCAAGATTCTTGATTCTTACAGTGATTGTGCATCATCAACATCTTATAAATCAGCACCAACATCTTTTGAAGAAGTAACAATAGATAACAAGGTCATAGAATCAAAGAAAATAGTTCATATTTTAGAAAAAATAGGAACTCATAGCAATATCATGTGTTCATGACATGTCACTTTTAGTGGCTATGGATTGGAGGATACATTATCAAGGCAAAGGATTAGGTATTGTCACTACCTTTACAACGCCAAGGGAAATATTTTATGATACAAAAATCAACATGTAGGGGGAGCACAAAATCCTTATGATGAAAATACTATCAACACTACAACTAGTTGTATCATAAATTTTCATCCACCTATCATCTCATGCATAAATTGGGACCAACATAAAAGAAGGATTCCTATCAAAGAAAGAAGAAGATCATCAAAGAAAATGAAGCAGTAAAGAAAAAAGGGAAAAGTAAATACAAATGGATACCAAAGAATACAAAAGAAAATCACTCCAATCATTCTCCATAAGTCAAAGAAACTATGGGGCAAAGCCAACAAGGGAAACAAATCCATCAAAGATGTCCTCAAATATAAAAGCAGGCTTCTCCAACAATGAATAAAGTATATCAAGTGGTTGTTCCTAGTTCCACTCAAAGCTTTGTTTCCACCCATCATCACTCATATTCCCAAGTTTGGAGAGTCAAAGGTTCCAAACAATCGATCAATCCATCTCATATTCCTTCACACATGACATTGTACACTCCATTCATGATATCCAATTCTCGCATTGACTATGTGCTGGAAACTACCCTTCATCAACGAATTCTAAAGGCACCATATCACGATGTGCACACATAAACAAGTTTAATTCTGGTACCAACAAGGTAGATCATATTTCTCAAAAGTTACATTCAAGCACACGTATCTTAGAAAAATAACTTCTTCAAGAAGGATATCATTGGAATGTTATGAAAATGGCCTCTACATCAGTACTACCAGGTGGTTCAACATCAGGATAAAATTTTCAAAAAATAAAAATAAAAAAAATCAAGATAATAGTAAAAATAAAAATTGTCCTC
>VDFB02172832.1:0-25361 GCA_007258455.2 Sequoia sempervirens | reverse complement strand
CCTTAAGCCAGATCCTCATATATCTACCCTTAATGCATCCTCTTGCATCCTCTTAAGTCTCTCTATTAATTCCCCTTAAGCCATCCTCTTAGGACCCCTTAAGCCATATCCTCGTATATCTACCCTTAATCCATCCTCTTGCATCCCCTTAAGTCTCTCTATTAATTCCCCTTAAGCCATCCTCTTAGGACCTCTTAATCCATATCCTTGTATATCTACCCTTAATCCATCCTCTTGCATCCCCTTAAGTCACTCTCTCAACTCCCTTTAAGCCATCCTCTTAGGACCCCTTAAGCCATATCCTCTTATCTACCCTTAATCCTTCATCTTGCATCCCCTTAATTCATCTCCTAGGATTTAGGTCTTAGGGTTAAGGGTTTAGGATCTTCATATCCTAGGGCTCATGAGATGCTTAGAATAACAAATCTATATAGGTTAAGGGTTTAGGGTTCATCTCCTAGGCTTTAGATCCTAGGGCTCATGAGATGCTTGGAATAACAAATCTATATGGGTTAAGAGTTTGGGGTTCATCTCCTAGGCTTTAGATATTAATAATTACTCTATTGCATTTAACTATCGCAACACTCAACACTTAACAATTTACCATTTCTCTTCGACTTAATGATTAAGTTAATACTTATTTATGCATGCGTATGTGAAAACATTGTGATTTCACAAATGTATGACTGTAGGCATCCTAATCAATCATGTAATTTTGTTCTTTGTCCACTAATGTGGATAGTTATACCAATACCTATGGCCTTTTTGTTTCAATAATGGATATGTATAGTATGTGCATGGTTGATGGGTGAATATGGTGTGCATGTTCTTCAATAGCATCACTTAGAATTCATTCTAGGTAAAGTGAATATTACCTTAGGTGCTGAAATTCTAATCTAAGCGTATTTATTTCTCCTGGGGTTATATGCATGTGTCGTTTATTGCATCTACATGTGATATCTACCTGCATGTATTATTTTGGGTATTCATTAGGATGGTTCTCATGATTTTATGTTGCAGTGGAATTTAAGGGTTTGTAAGGATGGTGATAATTGTTTTGTGTACAGTGAGCTTAGTGGACCATCTCTAGTGTTTTTAAGATCTTAAAAAGTTTGTCTGGCGCAATGTAGATTATTAAAGGACAAAAGTCGATTCCTGTAATATAAAAAACGATCTTCATGACAGTTCACATACCTTGTCAAGGAATTCTGACTATTACATCTAGCAATACCTTTTCTTTTATGCTTTGTTGGATGTCCATACCCTGATCCAAAGCTTCCATTTTGGGACAGGCATAAGATGCTAGTAAAGGTTGTGGAATTCGGCTCTACACCTACCGATTGCATTTGCTTGAATGTTTCTAAAGCCATTACACAAATCCAATTTGTGTGAATCATGCAATTAATGCATTCTATGAATGATATCTCATTGAGAAATTTTAGCAAACAGTTGAATGCCTTCCCTATTAAAGGCTGGGTTACATCTTGTTGATGGTCTCTTGGCATATTGCCAAACAGTCTACATGCCTTGCCTGAATGCCGATCGTGGTATCTTTCTTTCAGTGGGTTTTTGACAGACGAATCTTCATTTTTCTGCTTGCATAACTTGGCATTTTAACTCCCCTTCATGTACCCTGGCTCTTCAATGACCTTACATCTAGATTCTGGGGTTACAGAGCAAGTTATAATTTGAAGTTGCATCTTATTAAAAAAATCCGCAGTCTGAGTTTGGAAGTCTGAAAATTTGTCAAGCGACCTTCTGATATTTGATGCAATTCGATGGGACTCAAAATGCGTTCTTGGATTTCGTTTCTGGTATGGAATTTTACATTCTCCTCAATCTTTTAGATTTTAAATTTTGAATATCAATCTATACTACACACACACACACACACATATATATATATTTGGTATGTATATATATTAATATTAAATTTTTATTTTGAATGAAAAATATTAATTATAGTATAAATATAATTTTCTCAATCAAATTCCAAATCACATTTTATAAAGATTATTTTAATTGTCAACTTAAAAACACATATCTTTATATTTACAAATTATAAATCATAATTTAAAAAATATTTTAAACTTTAAATAATTCCAAATCAATTAACATTTTAACCCAAATTAAAATAATTCAATTTTAATCACTTATTAAACCAATTGTAAACCTCTTGTTGAGACATTTCATAGAATTTGAAATACCAATACCTATGATGCAACAACAAGATGTGAATAATGATAAAGACATGCAACAATCCTCTTAGTGGCCTGCACTCTTAAATTTATATTATACCATATAGCTGGTAGCTATGGGTTGTCTTTAATTTGAGTCAAATTTATTATTTTTACTTTTGTTTACACGTGCTTAGTTGATATTGTTAAGTTTTTATTTTTTTTATTTTTTTATTTTTTTTTAATTTTAGTTGTTTTACAAAGTTTATAAATAGTTGAGAAAATGTACAATAAGCATGGTGAGATTTTGATTTAAGGATTTGATTAGACATTTTATACAATTTTTACTAGAGTAAGAATATAATGTTTCTTTTGCCTCAGTATGAATGTAATATTTGGGAAGGGAGATGTTCTTTGCGCACTTGGTTTGAGAGCTCCCAACACCTTGACTGCGTGGACCTCCTCTAGGTGGCCGTGACGATGTGGCAGAAGGGCACATGGATCTCTGCGTCTTTGGTGAGGTAGAGGTGGGGTTGTTGGGTGCGGTGGGAAGAAGGTGGTGCGGTTTGTGGGTGGGGGAAACGGTGTGGGTTTGGTGGAGCTGGGGTGGGTGCCCGGGGTTGGGGTATGGTTGGGGCTTCTAACAGCCTGGTGCTTGCTGGGCCAAAGCCATCTCAGCATTTTTCGGCTGCCATGCATGCACAAAAAATGGATTCGTCTTTTGTGGGTGAGAGCTCTAAGCTCAAGAAAGTGAATGGGTGTTTTCCGCGATGCTAAGATCGCCCGGTTTTGGTTATTTCTCCTCAATCGGTGCAGGAGGACTTTGCTTATTGGAGCCAACATGTTTTGATTTGCAAGTTTATGGGAATTCGTGTTCCTCTCTCAGCGCTAGAGTCTTGGATCCGTCGGACCTAGCAGGTTGAAGGTGATTTTGATCTTCTAGTGGCTACGAATGGCTATTTCATGGTTGATTTTTCTTGTATCTCGGATCGTAATTGTGTTTTCGAGGGAGGGTCGTATTTTTACAATCATGTTGGCTTGTTCATTAATCCCTAGCATGGAGGTTTTAATGCAACTGAGGATCTTCCTACACAGGTTCCTGTTTGGGTCCGTCTTCCATGGCTGCCGTTGGAGTTTTGGAGGGAGGATATTTTGCACCGGATTGCTGCTTTGTTGGGAAAGCCGGCTGCCATTGCTCAGAATACGTTGGATAAAAAAGTATTCTCCTATGCTCGCATTTTTGTTGAAATCAATTTAAATAACCCTTTGCCTGATTCTTTGGAAATTTGTATTGGTGCTGCCTCGTGGATTCAATCGCTTGATTATGAGTCCCTTCCTTTTCGTTGCCGCTTTTGTCACGAGTACGGGCACCTTCAGCGTCAGTGTTCTCAAGCACCCAAAATGGCAGGGGCTTCTTCTTCTCCTTCTTTTGGGCCTTCGATGGAGAAGGAGGATAAAGGCAAGGCATCTGTGGTCGAGTGTGGGCCTGATAAGGATGGCTTTATCCCTGTTAAGCAGAGAAATAAAGGGAGGGGCCAGAAGCAGGCCTATAAGGACAAACAGAGTGATCAGGGTTTCAATCGGTTTGAGGCCCTAGATAATCAGGCTTTGGAGGAAGGGATTCCTGCTGATTTGTCCTTTGGGGCCACTGGTATGGATGTTGGTTTGGATTCGGGGCTGAAACAGGCAATTGTTGTTCAGAATACTTCTCTAGCATTAGGGTTGGGGATTTATGAGCCTCCTGGAGCCTCTACAAATGTGCAGGATGATATTGTTTTAGCAGATTTGGCTAAGGTAGTGTTTTCTTCAGGTAAAGGTTGGGGATCGTCTCCTACTTTGGGGGTGTTGCAATGCCCTCTCAAGAAGGGGCACTTTGAAAATTCTTTGAAGGCTGGTCGTAAGAAGGATGCATACAAGATTAAGTCTACTGGGGATTTGTTGGTGGAATTTGGTTCTGTTAAGACCCTGGAGGCCCACTTCTCTCAACCTTCCTCATGATTATTCTCTCATGGAATGCAAGGGGGTTGAATAGCACCTCCCATCAAAAGGCTATTCAAGATTTGATTGTTGTTCAGTCTCTAGATATCTTTTGTGTTCAAGAAACTAAGCTTCAGGTGGATCTTATGCTTCAACATGCTCCTCGTATTTGGCCTTCTAGCCAGTGTCAGTGTATTGGGTCTAGGGGAACCTCTGGGGGTTTGGCTCTGTTCTGGAATCCTCGTAAGGTGGTTCCTCATTCGTGGATTTCCAGCCAGTCTGCTATTTTGGTGGTGGCTTCGGTTTTGGAATCTGGTGAGACTATTTTGGTTAGTAATGTTTATGCTCTGATTGGCATTTGTGGTAAACTCCAACTTTGGGCTCATATCAAGTATGTGAGGTCTTGTGCCCCCTTTTTGCCTTGGATCTTAGCTGGTGATTTCAATGCTGTTGTTGAGTTTGGAGGAGAAAAGGGGTGGGCTGCCTAGGCTTGGTCCTGCTTCAGATATGTTTCAGAGTAATGTGGACTCTCTTGCTCTGGTGGATGTTAAACCCTCTAACGGAATATTCACTGGGAATAATAGACGGAGTGGGCCTGAAGCGATTTCTTAGCGGCTTGATTGTTTCCTTGTCTCTTGCTCTTGGGTTAGAGGTAGCTTGGTCATTTGTTCTGAGATTCTTGACTGGTGTGGCTCTGATCATTGGCCAATTAAGCTGTCGACTTCTGCTTTCCCAAATCCAAAGAATCCTCCTTTCAAATTTCAGCTTATGTGGCTGCGTGATCCATCTTTGGGGGATCTTGTTGCTCAGTGGTGGCGGGATGGCACCCCCGCGTATGGTACTGCTATGTATTCTCTAGTTAAGAAGCTGCAATATGTCAAGTATCATCTTAAGCGATGGAATAGGTCATGTTTTGGTAATTTTCGGGCCAAGAAAAGAGAAGCGCAGGCTCGCCTTGCTGTTATTACTCGCCAGATTCGGGATTTGGGTTTCTCGGAGGCTCTTGGGCATGCTGAGGGCCAGGCTATGAAGTTGGTGGAGGAGTGGGAGCTTCGTGAGGAGATTTTTTGGAAACAAAAGGCTAGGATTGATTGGCTTCAAGAGGGTGACAGGAATACTTCTTTTTTTCATCATTCGGTACAAGCTCGTCGGAATAAGTGTTTTATTTCTTCTCTTGTTAACTCGGAGGGTCTTTCGATCTCTTCGCATCAAGCTTTGTCTAGGGAGGCTCGTCAGTTCTACTCTGATTTGTTCACTGAGGATTTACTTCCTGCTGAGGTGGATGAGAATATGGTCCTTGATTGCATTCCCTCCTTAATTTCTAATGAGTTGAATGTTTCTCTTACTCGCCAGGTGACTTTGTTGGAAGTGGAGGAGGTGGTGTTTGGGATGAATAAGGGGAAAGCTCCTGGCCCTGATGGTTTCCCAGTTGAGTTTTTCTAGGAGTTTTGGGATATTGTGAAGTTGGATTTATTGGAGGTGGTTTGTGAGTCTCTTCATAGTAAGCAGATGCTTTGTGCCCTGAATGCTACTTTTTTGGTTCTCATTCCTAAGAAGGAAGGTGCTGACAGGCTTGATCTCTTCAGACCTATTGCGCTCTGTAATGTGGTGTACAAGATTATTACAAAGTTGATTGCGGAGAGGCTTAAATCTTGTTTGCCCGTGATCATTTCTGAGGAGCAAGGTGGCTTTGTGGTTGGTCGTCAAATTTTGGATGGGGTGGTGGTTGCGTCTGAAGTTATTCATTCCATGGCAACCTCTTAGGATAGGTCTATGTTTATCAAGTTGGATATGGCCAAAGCTTATGACAGAGTTAAATGGAGTTTTCTTCAAAAGATTCTTTTGGCCTTTGGCTTTTCCTCTGATTGGGTGAGCTGGATTTTTAGCTATGTGACCTCTTCCTCCTTTTCAGTTATTGTGAATGGGGAACCTTCAGAGCTTTTTGGGGCTTCTAGGGGCCTTCGCCAGGGAGATCCGCTCTCTCCTTATTTGTTTATTATTATGGTGGAGGGGCTGGGTCGGCTTCTTAAGTCTCGGGTTTCTCATGGATTGATTCATGGTTGGTAGTGGGGGATGGGCTTGCCTACGCTTCTCATCTCCAATTTGTGGATGACACCTCTCTTATGGGTCTGGCTCGTATTAGGGAGGCTGAATCCTTCAAGGCGGCTTTGGACATCTACCTTGCGGCTTCGGGCCAGAAAGTCAATAAGCAGAAGTCCTCTATATTCATTTTTAATACTCCTCATGCAATTCAGCAAAGGATTGCTGCTATTCTGCGGTTTCAAATTGGGTCTCTTCCCTTTGTCTACTTGGGCATTCCTCTTGCTGTTGGTCGTCAGCCCAGATCCTCTTGGCAGCTTTTGCTTGATAAGTTTAGGCAAAAGGTTACTCACTAGACCCATCGTTGGCTGTCTACTGCTGCGCGTGTGACTCTTCTTAAGTCTGTTATCCAGGCCCTTCCCATCTATAGGGGCTTTGTTCAAGCGGCTCCTATGTATTTCCTTAAGGAATTTGATGCTCTTTCTCGTCAATTTCTTTGGAGTGGTAATTTGTTGTCTTCAAAGTGGAGCCTTGTTAAGTGGGATTCTGTGTGTAGACCAAAGCAGGAGGGTGGTCTTGGTTTACGCTCTGCTATTTTGAATGGGAAAGCTCTTGCTGCCAAGCTTTATTGGCGATGGTGTACCAATCAGCATCAGTTATGGGCTCGTATTCTCAACCATAAATATCTTCGAGGTGTTGCTTCTTTTGAGGTTCCTCGCTATCCTCTGGAAGGGAGTGGCTCTATGATTTGGCATACTTTGAAAGTGGGGGCACAGCTGATTAAGAGTGCGCTGTTTTGGATCTGTCATTCGGGGTCACAGGCTCTATTTTGGTCTGATTCGTGGGATGGTTACGCTCCCATTCTCTCTTCTTTTCCTCACCTCCAGCCCCTTTGTGATGTTTTTATTGCGGTCGGCTGGGATATTGTGGAGCATTATAAGGTGGAGTAGCATGATGGATTAAGTTTTCGCTGGAAGCATCCCTCTGAGTGGCCACCTGGTGGTTCTTAGGAGGATAGGCATGAGCTTTCCCTGCTCCTAGCTTCCCGTGCTTGTAACTCTTTGAGGGGACCTGATGTCTTGGCTTGGGATGGTTTGGAGTCGTCTGGAAAGTACTCTATGGCGGCTGGTTATAAGCAGTTAGGTAGACAGTTGTTCAAGGGACATTGAGGTCCCTTGGTGGAAGCATGTTTGGCACAAGCTGTCATGGCCCAAGTGCAACTTCTTTATGTGGTTAGTGGCTCAAAACCGGTGTCTTACTTGGGATAATTTATGTAAGCGTGGTTTCCATGGTCCCTCTATGTGTGTTTTGTGTCATGGTGGTGAAGAGAGTGTCTCCCATCTCTTCTTCCAATGTTCCTATGCTCGAGAGATTTGGCATTTCTGGTGGGGGGTGTGGAATATGGCCTGCTGGCATGCGTCCTCTTTGCTGGAGTTTGGGGAACAGTGGGGCAGGGCCCCTGTCTCTACCTCCTTTCTTCAAGCTGCTTGGGCTCTTGGGCCTTCCTTCATTATTTGGAACCTATGGTTGGAGAGGAATAGGCGGATTTTTCAGGATTCGTTGTTGCTGGCCCCTCATCTGTGGTGGAAAATTCTACACTCTTTAGGGGAAACTATTGCGGCTAAGTGTGATATGTCTATGTTGGTGGATCCTCATGATGTTGGTTGTTGTAATTGTCTTCATCTTCCACCTCCGCAATAGCATCTCATGCACAACAGATGTAGACATCCTACCCTAAAGGTGAATAGGGAGGGAAGACGGACCCCTCCTCCTTAGGGTGTCCTAAAAATCAACTCAGATGGCTCTTCTCATGGAAATTCGGGTCATGCTGGCATTGGGGGTATTGGACGGGATAGCTTGGGGGATGTTCAGTTTATCTTCTCTGTGTATAAGGGTCTTCATACTAATATCTTATGGAGGCTCAGGGCATTTTATTGGTTGTGGAGTGAGCCAGTCTTTTGGGTTGGCGAAGGATCATATGTGAGTCTGACTCTTAGGTTGTGGTGAACTTACTAAAAAGGTAGTATTTAGATGATGTGAGTTGGCAGCTGGCTTTGATTGTTGAACAAATTCTCACTCTTTGTGCTTCTTTGGACTATATTACTTTCACTCATATTCCTCGAGAATGGAATGGTGTTGCTGATTGCTTGGCTAAATGGGCTTCTGATCATACTCATGATTGGAAGGTGGTGGATCGGGGTCAACTTCCTGCGGATCTATCTCTCCAATTGGATCACTTGATTGAACTTGATAGGGCCATTTAATGCCCTTGCTTTGTATCGTTTTCTTGATTGAATAAAGTTTTTACCCCTCCTTGATGTTAAAAATTATATATTAATTTAGACTATGATTTTTTATCATTTGGTTGTTGCCTTAGTAAAGATGAATAGAAGTTTCTACATTTTCTATGTTTATTTGAAGGTTTGAAATTGTTCAGCACTTAATTTCATTATATTGTTCAAACTGTCAGAAAATTATAGATCTTCTTGTTTTCCTTTGTAAACGCACTATGTGGACATTGATTTTTAAAGGTTCAATGCACAAGTTTGCAAATTATTTCATTCCAATGTAAACATATTATTTACACAGAAACAAGTACAAATTCACATGATTTATTTTCAAAATATCAAAACAATGTGGTCTTTCCTATCTATGTATGTTCTCAATCATCAATCTACTTGATTCTCTACTCAGCTGCGACTTGGATTTGCCTTATGGTTGTTACAAGTGAAATCATTATTGTCTTGTGTTCATTTATATTTGGGACACCTTCAAAATTGAGTTCTTTGTTGGAGTCTCAGGCTTAGCTTTTGCATCATGGATAAATCTGTTAAAATTTAGTTTCATTGATTGTATTTATCTTGCGATTGTATGTTTGTCTATTTTGAGTTTACGGTTAGAAATAAGGTTTTTTCCTATAACAAGATTATATTGAGTTACCCTAGTGGAAAGTTGATCATATTTCTTTTCTCCTAAATTATCTATATTATAGGTCCTTTGATATGATTGTCATTTTGATAATTGAATAAAAGTATATTAATTGGTTAAGTATTATTCATCTAAATGATTAGATAGGAAGAATATTCTTGGTTAGAGTAATGAACTTCTTTCTTATATGCATTCTTAGTTAAAATTAGAAATGTCAATAGAAAATGATTTATGATCATAGATCTTAATTCTTGGTGAAAAAAAAATTATGTTTCAATCATTATAGAATTGGGATAACCTAAATGAATGATTTCTATGTTATGTAAAGAATATATGTGTTGGCCTTAAATGTAAGAAGAACCCATTATTAAACAATATACTTGTGTTGTTTCAATAGAATTAGGTGAGGTAATTTGAAGATATTTATTGGAAATAGAAGAAATTTGAATCCTTTCCTTAATTGTGTGAGATTAGCTGAATCATGAATGATGTTTATGTCTAGTTAAAGTAATATCTATTTAATAATAGACACACACAGTTGAATTCTAGATAAGAATATAACCTAACTTGAGGTCAACAATCCTTTGTATAGATGATGCAACCACAAATTCATCACTTTTGATACTTCTCCCTTGACATTACATGATTTTAAGTTCAAGTAGTTAATCTTTAACCTTTATTCAATTTGATTAATTAGTTGTTTTCAATTAATTATGTTTCTTCAAATTAATCCATTTTATTCTTCATCATGTTATTAATTTACTCATATTATTAAGGTAGTCATTGCTATATGCATTTTAATTTAGTTGGATCAATTTATTTATATGTTTAGAACATTTAACTATAAATAAATGTAAATTGAAATCACATAAATATTTTATTTGATTATTTATCCCCTTAGTTTGGGTTGTTTCAATTACATTTACATAGTTAAGTTTAGGTCCAAGTGTCTTAGAGAAAATTTGGATAAAAGTGAGTTTAGTGTGAGATTAATTGTTCGTAGTAAATTTTTGCGTAACGTAAAGGTCTAGGGAATGTTAAAATTAAGTGAGGGTAAAATATTAGGAATAGATTATTTAATTTTAAATGATTCAGGTTAAATGTTAAATGATTGAGGCTACTCTCTTTTAGCTAATTAGTGAATGAATGTTAAAACTGCGTTGTGAATTAAATAATTGCAATATTGTTATTATAGTATTATATTTAGTTGTAATTTTAATATTAGGGTTTTTAACTAACTAGTTTGATAGAGATGATTGTTTTTTGAATGATATAGTTACCTTTAATATAGTTATTTGGAGTATATGATCTATTGATTGAACTAAATGGTTAAGTTAAAATGAATAACAAGGAAGTTGAAATAATGCCTTATTTAAGGGTAAGTTTTCATGGTTATAATGCAGTGATTAATTGTTGTATTAACTAGTGTCTCTTGATTTTTGGATTAAGTGTTTATGTAAATGTTAAGATGGTTGTCATATGTGTAAAGTATGTTTAAGGTCTCGTTCCTTTGGGAAGTGTGCTTAGTATGTTGGTTTTCTAGAGACCTAGGAGGTGTATATGTTGTATGTATGGTCCTTATGATTGCTTAACAATGAAGTAGCCTATGTTGTTGTTCATGCACATTGTGAATATAATCCCTAAGGGTGTTGCCCTCCTATCTATGTATGGATTAATGAGATTTTGTAATGATATTCTATTGAAAGGTGTGCATATGTGTATCGAGTGAAATGAAAATCCTAAGTGTTGTACTACCTATTCATGATGATTGAATTTTCACTATAGGCTGGGGCATGGGTTTATGTTGTCCTGACTCGTATTCATGAGATTATGATAAGTGTGCAAGATGGTCAATTCCTTGCCCTGTGGTTGGATTTATGTGATTGTGATAAGTTTGCAAGATAGTCAATTCCTTGCTTGATGTGTACGGTTTACTAGTTGCAAGTAGGGGGAGTGGCTCTCAGTGGGGGCCTGAACCCAAAGTGGTGTCTAGGACAACCCATTGAAGAGTTTCTTAGTCCAGTGATAACCTTAAAAGGGAATTAGGGGGATGGGTAGCATTCACATTAAACAAGATAATGATATGCCTCACTCATGGCTTAAGTTCTCGTTTAGGCTTGAGATGAGATGGGAAGGCCTGGAATGGCAAGATCAAGTGCCTTGTCCTCATGAAAGGTACATTGGTTCAACATGAGTTTGTATGGGGGTCGAGGATTTGGAGAGGCAGCCAAGACAACCTAGGATGGTGGTCGTATTAGGAAGATCTACCAGACAACCCATATCAAGCTATGTGATGACATCTCCTCCTATTGTAGTCTAGCACTCCTAGTTGTAATTCTTCTTTCTATTGTGTGAGTTCGTCTGAAGTGATGTAAGAGTTGTAAGTGAAGTAAGTGTCATATGTGATGTAAGTGCAAGTGATGTTGGTGTTGTAGCAGTGTTGTGTTGGCATCATGTATAGCCCTTGATTGTGTTAGCCTAATGATTTCTTGGCTGTCTATTGGATGTGACACCTTGTGTTATCTCCTAGCACAGGGAGTGGACCTCAGGGTTCCACATGGTCGAGAGGTTGGTGCTTTCTCCTCTATTGTGTATTCTTGCTACATGTTCATGGACATGGTGATTGATAATTGCTTTGTGGACTTTAGTTCATGTTCCTATTGAAGAAGATCTCCTATCATGTATTTGTATAATGGATTGTATTATCATCTATATCTTTTACTGTAATCTATGTAATAGTACCACATGTACTAGGGGAAGCGTCGTTGTAACTATTGTAACGATGTAATAGTTATTGATGAACTGTTCTTGTAATGAATACTGTAAAGTAATGCATTTTGCATATGTTAGTTAGCTAAAAATGATCTTTAATGTTGCTTATCAGTTGACATGTTATGGAAGTAAGTAATGTAGAATCATTTAATGTGGTGCTTTAAAATGAACCTTGAATGTTAGATCGATCATGTATCTTTTATTTTTGGTGAAATGATTCTAGTTATCTTGATTGTTTGTTCATGAGTAGCGCTGTCGAGGAACCTTAGATGACCTAGGAATAGTTTATCATGTTATGCTATGCATTTGATTATTTTTATTTAAAAATAATAATTGTTCCATTAATTTGTCCTAGTTTAGTGTTGTCCTTTGAGGTTCCTTGGCAGAAGGGTTACATTTTTCTACCATAAAATGAATAATTAAGTATAGGTACATATAGGACATTATTTAATTAAAGTCCATGTAAACACTCAGAACTAATATTATGGATTTTGAAAATTTGATGTCTTTCTTATAAATATTTACTTTTCTATGTTTAGTATAGTTTGAAATTCATGCTTATGGTAGATTTGCATACACATCAAAGTGAGGGGAAATATAATGGTAAAATTTTCATACCCATACAATTTTGTATTTACTTTTGTACTCACCTTAGTGCAATATCTTAAATATAATTATAAATCAAGAAGTGACACAATCTTGTGCTAGGTTTGGGCCATGCCTTGATACCTACCTATCTATATTTACTCCCATTTATATTTATTCCTACACATTCATAATTCACCCCTCATTTAAATAACCCCATGTACAACTTGCGTCAACATTTTAGATGTTTTCATTACCACCCATGAAATCCTCCACTCTATGGACATAAGTAAAAACCTAGGAATGGCCCTAAAAATGGATATTTCAAAGGATTATGATAGAGTCTCCTGACTTTTTCTCTTTGTTGTTCTCAAGGATTTTGGGTTTGATGGTAGATTCCTCAAGTTACTCATTGCCTATGTTACCACCCCTATGTGCTCAGTCCTTATGAATGGAGTACCTCAGGGCTTCTTTTTATGTGGTCGAGGACTAAGACAAGGAGACCCCCTATCCCCCTATTTGTTCATAATTGTTGTTGAGGTCCTTAGAAGGAATATTCAAAAGATCTTTGATTATAAAATCTTGAGAGGAGTAAAAGTTGCTTCGTCTCTCCCTCCTAACTCTCATAAATAGTTTGTTGATGATACCTTACTGTTTGGAGAAGCCTCGGTTGGTGAAGCCAGCCAACAAAAAATTTGTTTCAAATGACTATGCCTCTACTTGTGGACAACATATTAATTATGATAAGAGTAAGATATACTTTTTCAATGCTAACCAAATCGTGAAGGAAAGAGTGGTGCGAATATTGGGTTGTTAGGAAGTTGTTCTACCTGTTGCTTACCTTGGTCTCCCCCTCATTTCTAGAAAGATGGACAATAACTATTGGAATCATTTAATTGAAATGGTCCAAGAAAGATGGGAAGTGGGAAAGGTAATCTTCTAAGTCTTGCAGGGAAGATACAATTGTTGAAAACTTCTCTCTAGAATATCCTAGTCTACTATTTGTCTCTCTTTAAAATTATGGCTTTCATTGCACAAAAAATTGAACAAATCCAAAGAAGATTCATGTCGACTGTGACGAAAGAGAAAAATGGACTAGCTTTGGTTGGCTAGAAGAAAGTGTGTACCCCTAAGAATGTTGGATGATTAGGAATAAGGAGAATAAATCTCTTCAACAAATCCCTCACTACCAAGATGGTTTGGTGTCTCCTGGAAGGGAATAAGGACTAGGTAAATATATTTCAAGCTAAATACCTTAAGAGTAGAGACCCTAGCTATTTCCTCACCTCCTCTGACCTGGCCTATGGTTCTATTTTCTAGAATCACCTAATTAAAACCAAAATTGTGTTGAAATTGGGTGTGAGAAAGCGTATTAGAAATGGGAAGGATACAAACTTCTGGAAGGACCCTTGGGTTGTTGAACCCCCTCTCTCTTTTGTACATGGCTTTAATCTCTTGAAACAAATTATGACCAAAATTTGTGGGAAATTTTTTTTTTTGACTACATCAATTAGGAGACCAGTGATCCAAAATGGAAGAAATTTAACAGGTTTCTCAAGAGTTCCAACCTAAGTGGTCAAAGCAAGCTTAATTTTGAGCCTATGGTGCAAATGTTACAGAGCCTTATTGGGGAGGCAACTTGGTTCTCTAAAGATATGAATGATGAATGGTTGTGGATCAAGAATTCCTCTAGCTATTTCACAGTAAAAAAAATGCTTATAAGGAACTAAACAAACCTCTTACTGATTATAGAGATCCTCACTGGGACAAGGTTTGGATTAAAAAACTTACTCCAAAAATAAATTGTTTCTGGTAGGCTACCACACATGGAAAAATCTTAACTATTGATAACCTTGTTAGGAGGGGGTTTCATCTTGTTAACAGATGTATCCTAAGTTTTAAATAGGAAAAGGATTTAGTTATGCACCTTTTTCTTTAATTGTCTGTACTCTAGAGAAGTGTAGTCTTTCTTCCTCCCTTTGCTTCTCATGGATTGGGTGTTTCCCCCTACTATGAAGTCATTTTTTGAAAGTTGGCCAAGTTTCCCTTACTCCCATATGATTATAGTGGACTTATGGAACCAGGTTCCCCCTTTTATAACATGGGGAATCTACAAGGAAAGGAACAATGGGATTTTTAGGGAAGTTGAGACAAACAACTTTGAGATATGTATGTCTATAAAGACCCAAATATAGGAAAATGTTGAAGCAAGAGGGTACAACTTCTCAAAAGTTTTTCCAACTTATAAAGAATTGAGAATCAAGTAGATGTTGGGTTTAAAGAAAGACCTTATCTATCTCAATTGGTCCACTCTTGCTGCTGGGAAGTCAATAGTGTGGTCTATGCCTGAAAGGGACTGGATCAAATGCAACTTCGATGGGTGCTCAAAAGGTAATCCAGGAATTGTAGGAGCTAGTGGGTTGTTGAGAAATCGCATGGGAGATTGTATAGTGGGATATGGAAAAAACTTGGGTATATGTTACAACAACAAAGTCAAGGCTATGGCAATATGGGGAGGAATAAAGGTGCTAAGAGACTTAGGTTATCAAAAAGTCATACTGGATGGAGACTCCAAATTAATAGCTGATATTTTAAAAGATTGTGTTGTGGTTGCTTGGGAACTAAAAGATATTATTGACAATTGCAAAGTCTTAATGATATTCTTTACTAATTTTTGTATACAACATGTGTTCAAGCAAGGAAATATTTTTGCTGACTATGCAGCCAACGAAGCACTCAAGTATAACAAGTGGACTAGATGGGAATTCAACCAATTTCTTATGGAAATGAAAGACAAAGTTCTTAATCAAAAATATGCTAATGATTATATTTTTTAATGTTGGCAGAAGGGATTGGCATAGAGGGACTATGCAATCTTATGATACAAAGGAATCTTATTTTAATGATGGTATTGATGATACAACAAGGAATAAGAAGATTTCCCCTTGAGAGAATTTTATGTTTTCTACCATTTCCAAGGTTTCTTAGAATCATGTGACTTATTTCAAAGCTAAGGCTTGCATCATTTCTTAATGGCCTAATGTGCTTAATGTCAAATCTCACCTCCTCATTAAAGATTAGATTGCTATGAAAAATCTAGTCTCATTAATTATTTTTAAAGGTAATAATTATATTTTTGCCTAGGGAAATTTGTTAAAGATCACTTCTTTGAGAAAGTTATTGAATTTCATTTTGAAAAGAGATCTTCAAAACATAAGTTGTTGTGCATTCTGCAAGATAACTTGGTTGTCGAGGTGTTGTGGTGGGATGATGGAAAGTTTGAAGAAGATTAATGCAAAAAGTTTGCAGTCTTTGAAGATGGGAGGGCCTATGAAAATAATTGAACCTCCAAACTGATTGGCCCTCAAGCAAAATAGTGATCTGTGGAGGCTGTACAGTAGAGCTGGAATGGTTCCTTTTTTTGAGACGATGAAAGGGTCCAATGAGAGCCTTACTACTAAATTTACTAACTCTTGGAGGAAGGGGTAAGTGGCCATTGGTGCATTCAAATTCAAAGTCACTACACAATTCATTGCGAAGATGATGAGGTTGCAAAACTAGGGTAGGAAGGTTGCAAAGAAGAGAAAAGTTGATTACCAGGTGTTTGTGGAAAATTTCCTCCATGAGAGCGAGAAACTCATGCTGTTTTAAAATGGGTATGGTAGACACAAACTCCCACAACCTTTTGCTCTTGTTAGCATATTTGTTATGAGATTATTTACTCTGGAGGGAAGATATATGACTGTCCATGTGTATCACTTTCCTCTGCTTAACCACATTTGCCATGGCGAATGCATAAACCTTTCTTTTTACCTACATTCCTCACTACAACAAAATATTGAAAATGGTGCGAACCCCCCTCTATACCAAGGCCTCATGCTTTCTCTATATAAACATTCCCTGGCTAATAATCCCCATGGCAATCCACTGCCTACTAGATTGGACAACCCGAATCAAAATGTAGGGGAGGATGATGAACCCCAAGTTGTGGTTAATCCCATTCATATGCCTAGCCCTAGTCCCCTATCCCAAATTATTGGCCACACAGTGATTCCTCCTGTTAATTGATTCTTCCTCTACTACTAAAAGCTCCACTCCTTCCAACCCAGTGAATAATTCGGCCCCTGCTAAAAATTCCCTTGAGCTTGAATTGGTTAAGGCAACCCCAAAGAAGTAGAAACACTCGACACTCCTCCTAGAACCTCTGATGGCCAAGAATCCAATTTTTTTTTTGACAAAATAGAGTGAGGTCATAACAATAAATGAAGAAAAAGAGGGGAGTCAAAAGGATTTTGTGGAGGAAGGGCAGTCGGGTCAATCTAGTGAAGGTCAAAGATTTTCCCGTCTTGCAAAGGTTTCCTATCAGGATAAGAAAGGAAAAAAAAATTCCATTGTTGATGATGAAGAAGCTTTGTAGGTTGAAGTGTTTGATCCTCAAATGGATGAAGACGATGAGGATATGGAATTTGAAGAGACTGTGTATGACATGGGGGAAGAAGGAATGGAGGAGGAGAATCAAGTCAAGGAGGAGGAAGATACTTGTAGAGAGGAGGAGGTGTATAGGGTTGATATGTCAAAAGAGCAGGAAGATATTGGTAAAGAGGAGGAGGAGCATTGGATTGACATGTCTAATGCCACTGTAACTGAGAACATTGATATTGCTACTAAAAATATTGAGAATTCTAACATTGATTTCCTTAAAAGCGGGACTACCTACATGTAGGTCTAGATGGATGACATGGAGAAATCCATAATCACTTCGATGAGAGTGACCAACAGTCTCATGTGTAGAGCTATGGTCGGTGTTGTTTTAGGCCAAATGAAGATAAGGAAAATGCTAAAATAGATGGGAAAGAGTGAAGATACACAAGACCAAACTGAAGAAGAGGGACCTAACTAGAGGGAGTTTGTCTCCCAAAATGGCCATCATTGGAACCTGATAGCCAATGCCAAATAATTACATGGTTTTTAGTTGTATATGGTTGCTCTATAATTTTTGAATTACTGCTTTTTAATCTCGAACTATTATTATGTAATATCTTTGTTATGGTTAATTTTATGCTGGACATAGATTGACCCTATTAATGGTTTGTGTAGATCATTAGTAGGATTAGTAGGAGTTTTATGTTTTTGATTGTTTATCATGGTTCTATTCTTACAACCTTTGGACTCTTGGCCTACGCACCATTTTGGTTGTTGGTTCTAGTTTGTTGTTGTTGGCACTTGTTGTTCTTCTTTCCCTACTTTCTTTTTGTTATTTTGGCTTGTAACCATGGGATCAGGGCCCTTCCCTACTTAATTAATAAAAAACAAGGAGACATCAAGACCTCTCAAACATAAAATATTAAACATCTTTCTAACAAGCTAAGATAAGAAAATCACATACAACTCAAAGCAAAGAATCTACAAAGTAAAAAAATACCAAATTAGGATCACCAAAATCAATCCAACCTTTCACTTCTTCATCTTGCTCGGTGTCTTACATCTACATGTCTAAGTAAAGGAAGATTGGATATGTGTCATCCTAGGTGAGATGAGGCCAACTTAGCTAGCAGAAAAAGTAATCAACCAAGAAGTGAGATAATATGGACAAGCCATCTGATAGGTTGAATAATAGGCATATAGTTTATAGTTCTTGTAAAAAGACTATTTGAAGTCAAAAAAACAATGGCTCAACATCATTTTGGCTAGTTCTTATCATGAGCTCAATGTTGTCCAAATAGATTACACACAAATCACATAAAAGTTGTCATTATTACAATATTAAAGACTCTGAAAAATACACCATCACATGAACACCACAAAACCACCCACTAACATTGTCCACCAAAACCAAGCAAAAACAAAACGATCAACCCACCAAGAAACATTATTGTCCCTCTTAAAGTGCTCCATCCATACAAAGAGGGCAGTCCTGCAAAGAATAAAATAAAACTGAAGGCTTCTCATTCACAAATGCCATAATTTAGACCTCAAAAGTCGATGTGTCGAATTTCTGTCTAGAGTTACAGGTAAAAATTAGGTGTAGGAGATATCAAGGTTGTAAAAGTAATATCTCTTGTGACGTTTTCAAAGGTAGGAAAGGATTAGCTATTGACTTATAACTGAGCATTTCTTCTGGATAAACATCATTACAAACTTTATGGATTACAATTAGATCACCAATGGTTGTCCTTAACGTTTCCCTGGTTCAACATTCAATGACTCTTGTTTTAATAAAAAATGGTAATTCGTTGAACATGAGCAAGTAGTCATAGTTTCAATTTGATAGATTTCCAAACTAGAAAACAAAATACCAAACATTGCATCTGCACTGATACACTTAAATACATCTGACATTTCACAAACAGAAGAGTAAACAAACAACACAGGTCAAGGCATACAAAAATAATTAGACAAATCTGATAGTGATTTTCATCATGATTATTAATTTCAACGGTGTAAAAGCGACTCCTAACTGCTCTAGTATAACAAACTTAATTTATTATAAGGAAGGATCACATGAAAGAGTTGTTGATTTTAAGTTCATATTCTAGTTTATTGTGGAGAAAATAAATTTTCACATTCTAGATGGAAATACAAAGTTTCTTCATGGATAATCTTCCGTCCTCTTCATACAACAAAATTATTTTTCAAAAGATCATGTAGAGCTATTTAATGATTAGATTTGACTTTAGCAATCAACTCTAGATTGTAAAGTATCTCGTTGAATTGTTTACAATGTTTTCTATATTTTCACATGTGATCATAGAGTTTCAATATGCTCTCATGTAATTTTGTCTATTCTATATGATTTTATCTTCTATTGTTTTGTACTTCTAAATCTTGTGCAGTTGTGATGCTATCTCTTTTTCAAACCTAGGATTAGTAAGGAGGATCTTGAAGAATATTTTTATGTAACATTTGAATTCTGAATTTTCTTGACCTTGAATCTAAGTCATTTGATTTTTTTTAAGATTTCAAGATACAATCTATTAATGGAATATTATTGTGATGCAAGCTAATCTACAGATGGTTGTTCATATGATTTCATAATCTAATTCTTATATTCAAGTAGAGTTATTGTGACATATCATATAACATGTATTTAAATGAGACATCCTAGCTTTTAAATTAAAATATGTTGATATATAAGATAATGCATATCCTTCTAATTTCAGAGAGTGAGGCCCAACTTAGTGTGTCAAATTGTGTGCTCTATTGGATCAATTGTTATTTAAGTACAACTAGACCTTGAATATTATGGTATGAACTTACATACGACCCTTATGATGTACTATATTAGACAATGATGTTTGAATTAAAGTAATTTAGATTATTTACATATGATTATGATATTAGTAAGTGTTGGCTATATATTTTTTATTCAATTCGTCTAATATGAATGCATATTTTAATTATACTAATTCTATGTTATTCAATTAAATTAGAAAAGATTCCTTTACCTAGTTGTATTATGTTGAAAGGGAATATCTATCTTAGGTGGATTAGACTAATGGACATGTGGTGTTTGTGAAAGGCAACATGAAAATTAAATTTTATTAATGATATGCATTTTGATGAGCAAATTGAAATTGAGTTATTATTCAAACTATGAATGTTTAACTGTTATTGTGATTGCATTTCAAGTTTGTACCCCTATATTTTAAACGTATTAGTGGGTACAATTAAGGGTGCAAGTATTTTCCATGACCAATGCAAATATGGAGGTATGTCAAAGAACCAATTTTAATTAACCTTGTGACACTAGTTCTAGTACCTAAAGTGGTAAGGTCTATGCTTAGTTTGTGAATGTTGAAAAGAATTGAGTCTTTTTTAAACTTGTACTTTTGTAAAGGTTTTAAAGCTATTTAGGATGAGTTGGTTATTGTGTTGTAATTGTAGTTGTTATTTTCAGATTATCTTTTTAATGTATTTTAAAAGGTGTTAAATTGTCTATTTCTTAGTTATTTTATTATTTGTAAGGCCTTATGATAAGTACCTATGTAATAGGTACTTATTTCCAATCTACTTATCTTGGGCCTTGGCCAATATTTGACCCTATCGAAAAGCCTTGAGAAGTGAGTGATGATATTTTGGTTTGGGGAAGAGGGATGATTTGTTTGTCACCATCACATTCATATTCTCTAGTGTTCACATATGGGATTCAATCTAGCTCCCAAGGTCTCACACATGTGTGATAATACCATGGAAGTTTTTCATGGGAATATTGTCCAAGTAGATACCCCTCTCCAAAGTCTCACAAATGTAAGAGAAATGTGCGGAGATTTTCTCTTGGGAATGAATGAGGAGGTGACAAGTGTTGTCTCCCAATTAAAGGGTTTCAAATTTTGAATCCATATTGACCATACTATTAAAGGTGAAGGAAGGGATTTTGGGGAAAGGAGTGAGTTTTATACTTGGGCTTGGAATAAGATCTTATAGTAATTTATTTTGAAAGGAGGTACACCAAATCTTCATCAATCTCTTGTAATCTTGGAGAGATATAATTTCAAGCTCCCTATTTTTTATTTTTTTTTATGCTCTTCTTAGTTATTTGATTATGGTATCTCTATGTTTATAACTTTTGTGTTTTGTGTTTTGTGAAGCATTTGGGTAGGAAGAAAAGTGTACCTCCATGGGGGAAGGGATAATCCTATATGCACTATTTTTGGTAAGATTATTTTTTATTTATAATAGTGTTGAGTAGAAACCTTATTTGGAAATGATTAATACATTTCCCTTCCATTTTAGAAGTGATTCCCTCTTTTTCCCCTTAATGGACCTTTATAAAGATTACATTATTTCGATTTGTTTCTTTAATTTGACTTGGTTGGTTTTTTTAGTTGACATTTGAGTCATTTTCATGTGTTTTGTTACTTTTTGGCTTCCTTGAAGGCCTCTTAGCTTAGGCTGGCTTGTGAGCAATCTTGAATTTGGGAGGTGAGATCCCCATTGGCTAGGTTAAAGGTTATTTCTTGTGGAGGTTTTAGTGGATTCAATTGAAGTATACAATGTTATAAGTGCTAATATTCAACTTGTTAAAATATGTGGGTCATGTTGTTCATGTGTATTTTTAATATTTAGGTGCACATATTATAGAAAATACCCTTATGAGGTCATTGTAAACCATTACAAACCATTAATTTAATTGTAAATGTTATGTGAAGTGGTTGATGTAATCCTTGTTACAATATATATTTTTAATAAAAGGAACTATTTTGGAGAGAGTATAAGATTATGATATGTGAAAATACATTGTAATCATTACCATATTTCATATATGTATTATTGTTTAAAAAAATTAAAAATATAAACAAGCATATGTTATCCTAGAATGCCTATTTTAGTACTACTTTGTGTTGAACACACCCAAAGATCAATAGTGGGGTTGTGAATCAGTCTTTTCAAAACATAAACCCTTCAACAAACTCAAAATTATTTATTAGATCAAAACCCCTCAAACAGACCAGCAAGAAAGAAAGATATACCAAATTAATTCCTTAAGAAGGTCAACAACCCTCAGCAATGAAAGATACAACAATGCAACCCTTAATTGTAGTAGTAGCAGTAATGAACTATGAAACAAATAACATACATGCACAAGATAACACCAGATTTACATGGAAAACCTATTGAGGGAAAAACCACATTGAGAGTTAACTTACAATATATGAAACTCACTACCAAAAGACTTGTAAACTAAGGTGAATAACCTTAGTGAAAGATACAAAGGACTTGTAGACTAAAGTGCAAAACTATAGGGAAAGATACAAGGACCTAATGAGATTCATTATCTTAGAGTGGGATACATGGAGATTTAGAATTTATAACATATGCCAATAATACACTCTACTGATTGGGGAATTATTACACATTTTATCTATCTTTCAAACACTTTCAAACTTCTTTTGCAAGATATTCAATACATTCCACGCACTTTCTCAATTGCAACTAATTTTATTTTCCATTTATATGCACCACAAGATCACAAAACATCAATTAAGTTAGCCTGAAAGAAGATAAAGAATCATCTCAACAAGCCAGCCACAAAAAAATAATGTGGTCATATATAGGAAATAGGGAGGGAAAAAAATAACCTTATTACATCTTCCATTGTGATCTGAAACACCTCACATGCTAGCACTCGTCAACTCAAGTCAGCAATAATGAAATGTCTAGCTCAATACCAGTCAGCCCAAAATGCACTTGAAACTGAATTTTACTCAATTTGGTTCTCAACAAGATAGGTTAGTACCAAAATATTTATTAACACAACTTTATATGCTAACACAAACCCTTAAGCACACATCACAAGCAAGAGAACCAACCATGCTAGCCAGATATCCACAAATTACCTAGAAGAACAACTCAAAAATAATGCAACACCAAAGAGATAAACCATTGATGTATAGATCACAAAGAGATGTTACCTGAACATACAAAATCACTTCTAGATACTTCTTTCATACTATCATCTCATCAATAACAACCACAAACCAAACAAGAGTAGAATACTTCATCTTAGAAGCACAAAATGCACAACCATAAGATATAACACTAACAAATCAATTTGCTAACAATTTCAACACATGAAATATGATAAGAGCCACTACATAGACAATAAGAGCACATTCACCAAGCCACAAGAACAAAAACATCAATGCAGAGAAATGTAGAGCATTTACTTGACCAATACAAACAACCAACAACACTTCCAACCCTTTATAATTAACATAAACCTCCTCGACAACACTAGTGACCTAAAAATATAGGATTGCAACATCCACAAATCACAAATACTGAATCACAAACTAGAAGACCATATCCTCAACTGCAGAGGAATGTAGAGTATTCTCCTAAATAATATTCAACACAACTTCCTAGAATAGAAACATTTCAAAAAAATGTAGAGGCTAGAACAATAGATTGCAACAACACCTACATCATTAGGAACATCAAAAGAGATCATATAACATACTATATACCATCAACAACATCTCTCCACCATCAGCATTACTTTTGTAGATACCTGAAATTGTCCTCATATGTGAGTAACACCTTTTTACTAATTTTCACTCTTTTCTCCTAATTATTAAATAAGAATTCATTATTTTATTATTATCAAATATCATATTCTACTATTAATTGACATCATATTATTTAATTAATTCATTCTAATTCACCCTTGCTGATTAATTAAATAAATCTTATTTATTTTAATTATGTCTTAATTACCATTATTCTTCCTAACTAAGTAAATAAAACTTAATTAATTGTATCATGCTAATCACACTTATTCTCTATTTTAGTTAAATAATTACCATTAATTTTTAATTAACATTCAACACCTTGTTAAAATTAAATAATTATTATTAATTATTTAATTAACCACATTCCCACTTCTAGATTAAATAATTAAATAAATTATTTAATTCCCCCTTTTCATCTCAACATTATCCATCTATTATTAGTAAATAAACATTTTATTTATTAATTAATTCTCACTTGCATGTTCCTCACAATAATTAATTTATTTTAACTTAATTATTATCTTATGAATAATTCCATCAAACATAATTAACACTCTCTTCTAGTCGATTGGGTAATAAATTCTAGCTCACTAGTCAATCAATTCACTTTACTCCTATTGAATGAGTAAGACAATTGAGACAGGGGTGAATAAGTTTTATCTAATCAAAACCCTCAATAGTAAACAAATCCACATGCTTTCATTAAATCCTTATTCTTTTATAATGATTAATCATGAAATGTAGATAAAAAAAACTAAAATAACAACACCATACATGAGAGAACACCAGATTTACATGGAAAACCCAACAAGGGAAAAACCACGGTGAGGATTAGCTCACAATATAAGTAATTACAAAACTAGTACAAAGGGGTTCACTGCCAAAATAGGACACACTTTCTAGAAAGGCTCACAGCTAGGGCTCACTAACAGAGGAAGAAATACAAGAAGATAGAAGAGAAATTTTATACAAAGGACACTTTCTCAATGCAACAAGGAATCCACCACAATGCTCCAACACATTTGTAGTCTTGCTTGAATGATTTTGGGTGTCTTCAGCTCACTACCTTTAGGAACCCTAAAAAATGAAACTCACACTGCTTTGCTTAAATTCTCATCACGCACAACACTTACATTGATCTTGCATATATCTTGCTTCACACTTCTTTCTCTCTCAACTCACAACAACTCCACTCTTATTTATATCAACCTCAATCTTAAACATCTTCTCCAAGGTCTACATTTTATCTGTTGTATTTACAAATTCAAATTAAGTCCACACCTAAACATTCCCATGGTGGATAGGAATGAAAGAGGACCAAAAAAGACTTAATTGAGATAAAATATTAAATCTCGCATGCCACGCTATGTTTCCATTAATACTTGAACATATCTAAATGTAGTGTAAACACTAGGTCAATCGATACCCATGAAAACACATTTGAACATTAAGTACATGCTTCCGAGACTTTCAATACTCCTAACCACAATTCCTCTTGACAAAAATAAGAGAATGAAACCATTAACTCTCCTTCAAAACCACAAGTCCTAAAAAGAAACTATGGATAGATGTGGAGAAAGTACATTTCTCCTTGACACCTTTGTACAACATTGAAAAACCAATTCTCATATTGGTAAACACAATTTCCTCTTATCAACGATCAAGAACCTAAAATTTTGAATATAGAAACCTCTGACAACCTCAAACAACATACTAAATCTGCACAGGCATAGCATCAATACAGGAGAAATGTGAAGCATGATCTAGAACACATTTTAAGCACTTGCACAACACTAATTTATATGTTTATCAAATTTCCTCAAAAGTAGTTAGAAATCAAGTACCAAAGACATCATCTCAGCTCATTACT
>VDFB02172831.1:0-30202 GCA_007258455.2 Sequoia sempervirens | reverse complement strand
AAACATAAGAAGTCCAACCCCTATCACTCTCAAGCCAATGGTCAGGCGGAGGTAACAAATAGGGAAATTGAGGTGATCCTAACAAAGACAATGTAGCTCCATAGAAAAGATTGGAGCAATAGACTTCCTGAAGCAGTTTGGGCCTACATAACTACATGGAAGACAACAACTGGGTTTACACCTTTTGAGTTGCTTTATGGGAAAACAACCATGTTGCCCATAGAATTCGAGCACAAAATCTTGCGAACAGCTCTCGAACTCAATATGGAAATATCTGAAGCACAGAAGGACCGTCTCTTATAGCTAAATGTTTTGGACGAAATGAGAAAAGCTACCCTGCAGCATATAGAAGGGTGATCCCATAATAGTGGTTTACAATTTTTGGCCAAACTAGACACTGAAATTATTATTTTTAACTAAATTTTCACATTCGGGCACCTATAGCAGCTAAACTGTGAGGAATTTGAAGATGGTGAAAACTAGAGTCTCATCAAATTTTGTCTGTAGATTCTAAAAATATATTTTTTTCAAAATTTTTGGAATCAAATTTCACTTCTTTTTCCATCTCCCACAAATTTTTTTTTTTCAGAAAACAACATTTTTAAAAGTGGCCTTACCATTATAGCATATAACTTTTTTCCATGAAGGATAAAATTCTAATTCTTTCAAATTTAGATTTTTAACTTTGATATCCTAGTGCTTCCCACGCGGTTATAGATAGTTTTTATTGAATATTTTTTTTCCTTAATCGAGTTTCAAATCAAGCAATTACAATTGGACATAGCGGTATAGCAGTAACTTTTTTGTATATGTCAAAATTTAATTTAATTTTTTTGTTGGATCAAAGAGCTTCAATATGCAGTGCACTCATATTTTTCAAAAAAATTTGTGTCTTCTATTTTTCCACATGTGAAGAAAAAAGAAATTCATTTTCGATGAAAAACCTATGTTTAATAAAACTTAAAAAATAAATACATAACAAAACCAAAATACATTAAAATTATATACATTGGATAGCTTGTTCTGAGGAATACCATAATCATTCAAAATAAATTTTAAATGAATTCATTTGATCCCCCAAAATCTAAATCAAATGTGATTTTTTATCAGTATTTTGATAGGTGTAAAGGAGATGCATTTTTAGGTATGGTTTAAAACTAGCAAGGTTCTATCCAAGGGGTTTTGATCTAAGGTGATTTGATCAAACCCTCTTCAATTGGAATCCTTAAAATAGAACTTTTTAAGACTTAAATCATTATATTGTCTAAAAATATGTGATTTCAGCTAAAATTGATTTTTCTCAGGAATTGTAAACCACTATTATGACAGCACCTAGAAGCAGTCCAACATCAACGGAAGAAATGGCATGATCAACACATAAAAACCAAGCAATTTTCTACTGGTGATTGGGCTCTGTTATATGATTCCAGATATCAAGAAAACCAAGGTAAGCTCACAACACGCTGGCTTGGTCCCTATGAAATTGAGAATATGTTCGACAACGGAGCTGTATAGCTGGCGACAATTGATCCAGTCCATTTCAAATTGCTAGTTAATGGACACCGTCTCCGGTTGTACCATAAATCAGTCTCAAAAGAACAATTCATGTAGCATTTTGTTCAGGATCCTCCCGCTACTCTTCCTGCAGTTGAAGGCTTTAGCCTTTCTCCTGTAGCTTCATCGTAATTTTGAAAAACATGCTCATAATAAAGGTTTTCATTTTTAAAGGAAACCTTTTTTTTCTCCATTCTCATTCGTCGCCACATGTATTCCACTTATTTATCTTCCATCCCATCCATCAATTCCATCCATTTATCTCGTCTTCCCACATCACCCATCCACTTCATCCATCCACATCACCCTTAATTATGATATCATTCCGAATTGTCAACTCATGCAGACGCTGTCATCTTTCCTCACACTTACATGCAATTATCAAAGGTACGCCATATCTTTTGTTATCGCATATTTGATTTATTTTATTATATTTATTTATTGCTATGACAGTACCAGTCATTATGACCCGATCCCCACCTATTTTTTAGTACATGTGAGGACACATGTCATACTCTAAGTAGGGGGCGGTGTAATCCACCTTTTAAAACCTGTCTTTTCGATGCTGCTATAACTGTGCAAATAACCTTTCTTTATTATTTTTCTTGTACTTTCCAAATATGATCGCATGTCCATTTTATTGCATGTTTTTCTTGTAAACTACGATTAAAACTACTTGTTGAAAAAGTTTATTTTTTGAAAAGAAAGAAATGTGATGGCACGACAAAAAAAAATCACAACAGAAAAGGAAACATAGAATTTGAATTTTTAGCAAGGAATTGAGTTCAGCTAGGGGAAAACTGTGAACATGGGTGGTCAGCTGGTGCGACATGAGCTTGTAGCTCATTAATTATTATTGCAAAATCCTCAAACAGTCCACGCATTCAGCCTCTGTGGATGGTTAAACTACTTCTTGAGTTTAAATGCTTTTGATGAGGAGGCTGTTGGAGAATTTTTGAGAACCATTTCTGAAGGGGAAGCTACTGTGTGGGGTCTAACGGTTGTTGCAACTGAAGACAGAATTGCTGAAGTAACCGAGCTTCTAGCCGTTGGATAAAAATTTTCTTCAGATGGTGCCACTGCAAGGTCTGAGTTTTCAATGCCCACTGATGGACCTTTGGAAGTCTCCAAGCAGGGATGCAAGCGGGTATCGTTGCCTCCTTATTCAGAATACACTACTTGTAACATAATCAGGTATTTAACATGTGAAGGCCGTTTCTCCTACCTGCATTCTTATCATTTCAAATTATTAAGTTATATGAGGCATGGGTTGGTTATAAATGTTCTAAATTTCTTGTTAAAATTTTTAGAATAAAGTGCCCACGAAACCCAACAAGGGAAAGATAATTCTATTGCTTATCATGGCCTTATCAAATTACTTATTGAACATTCTTTGAGAGATGTCTCACTTCTTTCCTGGCAACAATTCGTTGCCCAAAAGAGCTTGCAAATTCCACAACCCCCTAGGGTACTTACCCCACGGCCTCAGAAAAAGAAAAAAAAATTGCGTCTACTAGTAGAACAGGGCAAGGGTCATCTACTCATGTAGCATCTGGTCCTGCAGCTCCCCCACTAGAATCTTCTGCTCGGGTACAAACTAGGTCTGCCACTAGGAGAGAGAAGGGAAAAACAAAGGCAGGTGAGTCGTCTGGGGTAGAACAAACCCCAGAGTCTGACCCTCATTTTTAGAAAAGGCAATGCTCTTCTCCTGCAACACTTTCCCCTGCAGCCATCTCTCCTACAACAACACCTGTTGCTAACACTAGTTCACCATCATCCTCTGGTAGGGCAGAGCCCTCTAAGCAGACCAAAAAGAGGAAGGCTACAAGAACACCTCCTGCAGCCGCACCAGTGCCAAGAAGAGTTTCCACAAGGAAATAGTGTAAGACCTACCCTGCTTCACCTCAACCAGAGGTTATTGTAATTTCAGAAGGGTCTGTAGGGTCTGAATTTGATGTTTCTCAGAATGTGTCTAAAAATGCTACACAGAGTTCATTCGTTCCTGAAGAGGAACAAGTTGAGACAAAGGAAATGGAGCAAGGGTTACCAAGTCTTGATGACTTCACTACCGCTGCTATGCAGTTCTCGGAGGAAGCACAGTCTTCTCCACTGCAGCAACAAGAATTCATCTTGCAGCAAGAGCAGGAATAGACTAAATAATTGAATGTGCCTAGTGAAGCTATATTTCACCCTACAACTTGTAAAGCCATTGTTGTTTATAAGAAGACATTTTTTATTGAGTTTGTGGAATATGTCAAAGCTAACTTGGAAACAGTTACATTACAAACCCTGACTTTCTGGCACCTAGCCTAGACTGACATGCAACAAAGTCTATGGGAGGTAGAAAGGAAGAAACTGAAAAAGGAAATTGAAAGTCAGAAACAAAAAATTTCTGAGTTAAAAGCAAAAATGGATGAAATATTAAAAGTAACTGGTCAGATTATGAAATGTAGACCACCACCTAGAGTTTATGCTCTGTGCCTTAAGGAATAGTTCTTATGGTTCCAACTAATGAGAATTTTCAGAAATCAAGATCCTATACTTCACACTGCTAAAGAATTTTACGATGCATACCAGACAACCCTTAATTGGTTAAGAAATTCTCTATGTGAATTTTATTTACATGGATTTTTAATTCCATTTGAAACAGAATGGAATCCTCTTCTGTATATTGGTGATATCCATTTGAGATCATTTATGTCATGGGCAGCAAACGAAGTAAATTATGGCAGGCAATGGGAAGCATATGAGGAAGCCGAAAGGAATGAGTCTGTTCCATTATGCTCTCAAAGTTCAAACCCCCATGCAATGTTGAAAACCTGGTTTACTTTGACATATGACATTAATAATACTACAACTAGAAAGAAAATATTTGATCTCAGGAAACAGGTATATGATGAATTTCAGGCACAGTCATATTCATTTTGGAGACTGTCATACACCAGAAGTGAGAAAAGGTGGGAAAGATTAACTGTTGGGTTAAGAAGGTCTGAACCTCACAGTCCCCTAAATTTCACAGCAACTCTTAAACGATCAAGCAAATATATACAGTTGGGACTTCAAAAGAGATTTGAACTATGGTTGCCATTGACATTCAGACCTCCTGTGCTAATGTGGCCCCTATATCCTCACCAGGCTAGAAATCTTAATGATGATTTAGAAGACCGTAGGTATGAAAGGTGCCAGGCTTTCAGAGGATTTTATTACAGGTTTGGAACTCCATTTCAGAGTCATGCAGCAACCACTGATTTCAGAGAAACCACTAGGAAAGTTAATGCTGGAGGACTAGCATTAGGCTAAGTAGGGGGTAGTGATGAGCCCAAAATGTGCTCATAGTTTGGATATTATGATGAACTTTTAATGCCTTTACTTTTGTTATTCGTGGTTGTTTAAATCTCTTTTGAAACCTTTTATGGGGATATCCTGTAGCAAAATATTTTCATATTCCTGCAGCTTATTATGTTGACTTGACTACATTTATTACCCCATTGACTCCCTAAATGATTGGTCTATCGCATGCAGTTTTTGAATGATGAAATAGATTTAAATGTGTGATTAATGAATGGATATTGTGTATGTGCCATACACCTTTTCTTTCGCATTTGTTACCTTGTGTTTCGTAGGTTGTTGAAGAAGTATGATCGAGTCAAGAGCAGCCGATCTCAGCCTTTTAGTAAAGTCTATTTCCTGCACGACTTCAAGGAAGCTCTGGCGAAGAATCTTTGACCGAACCCATTGGGAAAGATTTTCAATGACAGTCAATCTGGAAAGAGTGGAGCGCTAGATTCTCTCTGGATCGGGTTGAATGCATAAATTCATTTATGAAGTTTGTTCCTTGATTCTAGGATACACTTTACTTCCACGTCTTTCTTTGATAGGGTTAGTTAGTTAGTTGTTCTCCTGATTTTAAATAAAGTACTCCTCCTGCGTGAGTGAGAAAGGAGATGATAGTTAGAGTAAGATAGAAGCATAGTGATAGAAAGTTAACAGATACCATGTAAGAGTCAGTATGATAATGAAAAGCAGAATCTGTTTGACAAGAGACAGAGTTTGTTGTTAGTTTCTATATCAACAAAGCAATGTATACCATTTTGTTTTCATGAATAAAGTTTGATGAAGTTCTAAGTTCAGCACCTGCGTAATCAGTAGATGCTTGCTAAGGGGGCCCACTTAGTAAGTATCTGCAGCTAGTTAGTTAGCTGTTCTTTTCTGTTGATTATTAGTTAGCTTTCATCTTTGAAGTTTTCATACAAACTCAGTCTTGTATTGCTCCTACAGCATAGGGAGTCCATCCTTGTGCCTGTTCCTGTAGCATAAGGCCAGTTCACAGTTTGTGTTTCAGTCGTAGCTATTATGGTTTTTGTTTTAATCAAATCATAGTTGAGTTAAAAGAACTTTGCATTACCTTCCTGTAGTATAGATAGAATTCCTTTCAAGTATTTATTTCTGTTAAATTTTGATCGAAACTAATTCTTAGTGCATATATTGTGTTGTGTCATTTAAAGTATACGTCCCCTGGTTTGAAAAGTAAATGAGCATCCATAGAGAGATATTAGTCACCTGTTGGAATGTCCAATTCTTAGGAAACATTTTACTGCGATTTTCATATCCTTTTGTGGGCACGACAAATAACCATATAACATAATCACCATAAAATGTGTCATCTAGCATCACATGTAATATCAAGTGCAACAAATAAACCAAACTATAAATCCACGCACAAGCAAAACAGTGAACTAATCACCCACACAACCAAGTACAAAATCCACACATAAGAGTATCAAAAACATGAGGGGTATTTCATCCTCCCCCTAGAATATGGCTTACTCCTAGAAGCCACTAAATAAATATGGGTAAGCCTCTCTAATACGGGATGCATCCTCCCATGTTGTTGAAGTCTCATCATTCGAGTCCCACTGAACTCGCACCTATTCAATACCTCAGCCTCTGACGGCGAGTCTCTGATGTTGTAGCATGACCATGGGCTCAAGTGCTAGCTACCTGTCCTCAACCTGAAGAGCATTCCAATCAAGTACGTGAGTAACATCAGGAAAGTATGGCCTAAGTACTCAAACATGAAAAACATCATGAATCTGCAATAGATTGGGCGACAATGCTAGGCGATGAGCAACAGGGCCAATCTTCTCTAAAACTTCAAATGGACCTAAAAAATGAGGTACGAGCTTGGAACCCTTTCCATAACAGATTGGGCTATTTCACGGTTGCACTCTCAAAAAGACTCGATCACCAATAGAGAACTGACGGTTAACTCTATGTGCATAAGCGTATTTCTTCTGTCTATCTTGAGCTGCCACAAGATGCTCTCTGATGCGAGCTACCTGTTGTTCCATGTCTTGAAGCATTTCGGGTCCAAGGAGAACTTGGTCCTCAAGACGGTCCCAACTTAATGGAGTCCTACAGGGATGACCATATAGTGCCTGAAAGGAGCCATACCAATCGAGCTATGATATCCATGGTTGTAGGAAAACTCCATTAGATGCAAATAATCCTCCCAACGTGATTATTGATCCATCATGTACATACGAAGCATGTCCTCAAGAACTTGATTAACTCTCTCCGTCTGTCCATCTATTTCAGGATGGTAGGAAGAACTAAAGTTTAGTCGTGTTCCTAAGGCATGTTGCAATGATGTTCACAATGCAGATGTGAACACTAGATCTCTGTTAGAAATGATTCTCTGTAGAATTCCATGCAAATGAACAATATCTTCCATGAAGATTCTAGCAACCGAAGAAGCTTTGTAAGATGATCGGATGGGGGAGAAGTGTGCCACCTTGGTCAATCTATCAACTGTGACCATGATAGCATCATGACGTCTAGAATTCATAGGTAATCCCACAATAATGTCTATAGAAATTATGTCCCACTTCCATTTTGGAATGAGATGAGGCTGTAAAAAACCTATGGGATGTTGATGTTCTTCCTTGACCCTCTGACATTCTAAGCATCTAGCCACCAAATCAACAATATCCCTCTTCATGCCAACCCAAAAGTATAGTGTATGAAGATCTGAATACATTTTCTTAACTCCCAGGTGAGTAGAATAGGGAGCTCGATGTGCCTCAGTCATAATTAGAGTCTGAAGACCCTCAATAGAAGGCACGTACATGTGACCCATATATCTCAGAAGACCATCTGAATCTAGTGAGTACCCTGCAAACTTTCCTTCTAGAGCTCTACCTGATTCAATTTCTGACTTCACTTCCTGATACCAGCTATTAGATGAAAGCGCTGCGAGGACTTGACTCCTCAAATCTACCTCAAGAGCTACTACAAAAATATTATGTCTTCGCCGACTCAAAGCATCCACTACTACATTTTCCTTGCCCTGAACATACTTGACTTCAAAGTCATATTCGTAGAGGAATTCGATCCATCTCCTCTACCTAGGATTCAGGTTTGACTGAGTAAAAATGTATTACAAACTATGATGATTGTTGTGAAGCTTGAACCTATGACCCAATAAGAAGTGTCTCCATCTCACAAGTGCATGAACCACTGCAGCTAACTCTAAGTCATGTGTGGGGTAATTTAGCTCATGATCCTTGAGCTTACCAGATTCATATGCAATTACATGTCCTTCTTGCATCAAGAAGACTCCTAAGCCCTCCAAGGATGCATCGGTGCACACCACAAAATTACCAGTAGGATTAGGAACCACCAATATTGGTGCACTAGTCAATCTATCCTTAAGGGTCTCAAATGTTTTTTGGCACTATTCAGACCAAATGAACTTCTTCCCTTTCCTCTGAAGGGAAGTAATGGGATATGCAATCCTAGAAAAACCTTGTACAAACTACCGATAATAGCCCGCTAACCCCATAAAAATGTGAATCTCTGGAACATTCTTGGGTGTTGGCCAGTCAACAATAGCCTAGATCTTTGATGGATCCACTGTGATACCTACACCTGAGATGGCGTGCCCCAAGTATTTCACTTCTCTTTTGTAGAACTCACACTTAGCCAAATTGGTAAACAACTGGTTGTCCCTCAAATATTGTAATACCTGCCTCAAATGTTCCTCATGCTCCTCCATTAACTTAGAGTACACCAGGATGTCATCGAGAAACACAAGTACAAACCTATCCAAATAGGTTTGAAAGACTTCATTCATTAGGCTCATAAAAATTGATGGTGCATTTGTTAACCCAAACGACATAACAATGAATTCATAATGCCCATAATGAGTGTGGAAAGTAGTTCTATGAATATCAGCTTCAACTATTCACAACTAATGATAGCCCGACTTAAGATCGATCTTAGTGAAAACTTGATCTCCTTTTATTTGATCAAATAGGTCATCAATCCTTGGAAAGGGATACCGATTCTTGATCGTCACTTTGCTGAGATGCCTATAATCTATACAAAATCAGAGCGAACTGTCCTTATTTTTCACAAATATAACTGGTGCTCCCCAAGGGGAAACACTAGGACAGATAAATCCTCTCTAAAATCTCCTCTAACTGTAAATGAAGCTCCTGCAATTCTTGTGTTGTCATCTGATATGGAGCTCAAGAAATAGGCTCAACTCCAGGAACAAGATCGATTCTGAAGTCGATGTCATGCTTTGGTGGCATCCCAAGAATTTCACTAGGAAAAACATTAGAATATTCCTTAATAAGGGGGTAATCATCCAATGAAATCCATTGACTCTCATCCGAGTCCAAATCATTAACTAGCACTGCAAATAGCTGACAACCCTCTCTGAAACACCTTTTTAATTGCATAGCTAAGATCAAAAATAGTGAGATAGGTCTCTGAATGCCAATGATCTCAACCTCATTACCCACATCATCAACACAACACACAACCTTATACTGGCAATCAATTATGGCATAGTGGGAACTCAACCAATCCATACCTAGAACCACATCATATGAACCAAGAGGTAGGATTTAGAGATCCACCATAGTCATGAGTGACCCAATTTGCAGATTAAAACCCTAAACTAGTGACTCAACTACTACCTTTTCCCCAGAGGCCAATTTGACCTGCCACTTAATGCCTTGCCTTGCTACCTCTAGTCTACAGCGTTCCACTGCTGAAGGAGAAATGAATGAATTTGATGCTCCAGAATCAAAGAGAATATAAATTCTAGTACCATACAATGCACCTGATGTCTAAACTATAGTGCCCTGATGTTCAACTTGGTGATTGTCCACTGCTGCAAATACCTGATGTGTTCTCCCTGCATCGCCCACTGTCGACTCAGAAGCAGCTGGTCTTTGGCTAAAACCTGTAGTGCTCCTGTATGGGCACTATCTGCAAATATGTCCCTATTGCCCACAAGAGAAATAACCTATGCCTCATCTAAACCCTCTAATCATGTTTTGAAACTATCTCCCTACTGAGACTGTGATTTGTTCTATTTGGGTTGTGACTACTACTGCTGTTGTGGACCACCCTTAGAGGGTGCCCAAAAATTCCTAGAAGACCTTGCAGTTTGAGGTTGTCCACCTCTAGAACCAAAACTTAATGTTGAAGCACTACCAATCTGAACTCCTAAGTGACCTCCTAATGCCATATCTAGATTTTCTTCCACAAGGTAAGCCGTCTCAACAACTACCTCCATTGTCTTCGGCTCAAAGGCCCTAACTCCACCATTGATTCAAGCGTTTAAGCCCCAAACAAAATGTTGCACAAGTATTGCCTCATCATTTTTTATCCCTGCATACTGTTTGATCTCATAAAAATGATTCTCATATTGCTCCACAAAAATTTCCATCTATCTTAACTCGTGGAATTCATCTGCTCTATGCTACCTCCAGTGATTAGAAAGGAAACAGGCCCTGAACCTCTCCATAAATAATTCCAAAGTCACCATGCTGATGTCAATATGTAATTTATGTTCTTCCAACTTGCACCAAGAGGATGTGATCCGGGGGACAATTTTTCAGTGAAAATTGAAGTGTTCCCAATGCTTTAGATTTCAGCTTCATCAGAAAAAGAACGACGTCCTAGTTCCAACGCAACTTGAACGGGTCGAAAAGGACTCCGTTTGTGCAAGTTACGGCCAGTCAAACTGGCTTCAGGGGCATCCAGAAGGCGGAAAAAATAATCATCTCAAAAATTGACAAAATTGGTGTCATCGCGAAGAGCTCGTTGAGACGATTCCAACGGTGTTCGTTTCGTCGAAATCCGACGTTGTATGCTCGAGTTACAGGCAGTCAAACTTCAGTCAACCAGAGGGTACAAAGGATGACGTCATCATGCTGACGTGGCAGTCCGTATTGTACGGAATCAACGTGGATGAATTCGAACGCAACACGTGGCAGGTGACTCAGATCGTACAGACCAATCCTAGCGTGACACGTGTCCATCCGTACGTTCCGTACAACAGTCAGCAGGTGAGTCAGCTTGACACATCAGCATCTCTGGCGAATCGGAGCATCACGTGGACGGTGAGTAAGCAACGTCGGCGATTAGCTCTCTAACACGTGGCCTACAGTCATGGTACGGGCATCCGAGTCAGCAGACAACTAGGCATCGTCGTCAGCTTACACGTCATCGTATTCAGCCAGTTGTAGGGTGACACGTGTCTTCTTCATCAGTGGTCTGGTTTGGTCTGTTGCAACAAAAGGAGGGGTTAGTTTCGAACCCGCGATCCCCGGCTCAACAACCGCGGATTCCACCGTTGTGCCAAACGAAGCGCTCTAAATATATATGATTCTGCGTTTGTTTTGTTGTTTAGAATTTGTGGAGTTCAGTGTAAAGCGTGGCCGGCGGGGTTGGAACCGCCGACCACGTCCTTAACAAAATCTTTTACCACCGGTGGACCGCGTGACACAGTCTAAAATTATGGTGGCACCGGTTTTCTTTATTGAGTTGTTGTGAGCCGAGCCTATGTCAAAATGGCTAAATAAGCCAAAATAAAACAAAACAACCTAAACCACCTGAAACCAAAAGATTGAAAAGACCAAATTAGACCTGATACGAGCTGATCAAGAAGGATATGCATTTAATTTGATGGTTAAGCCTAATTAGGCAAATTTCTTGTATAAAAAGAGGGTATAGGCCTTTGATTTTACCAAGTCCAGGTTGAGATAGCGGGAGAATGCTCGAGAGTCTTTAAAGACATTTTTGCATATCAGAGTACTATCATGCTGCTGAATGCTTGAAGGAGATAGTCTTGAAGCCATTGTAATTGAATTGGGAGCTAATCGGATCGGTCCTCCATTGGAGAGGGACCCAGAGACGTAGTCCTTAGGGACGAACTCCGTTATCAACTTTGGTTTCGTCTCTCTATTTCTTCTCTCTTTTCTTTCTCAGTTTATTCTTGGCATTTAATTATTTTATGTTCATTTATTTCATTTGAGCATTTAAACTTGTAATCACTTAAGTTAAACGTTGTAATAATCGATCTTTTACATTAAGCATTCTGTAAGCAATAAGTCCTAGATCCCTATATAGATCAAGTTGGTAACAAAGCTATGTATGTGGCTTGTATTGCAATTTGAATGCTAACGAGATCCAGGTTGCAACAAGGCGAAGGAGAACTTGAAGAATACAATCCAGAAATTGGAAGACGAAGAGCTAATCAACTGTCACAGATGGAAGCGAAAGAAGGTGGACAAAGTTCAGAGCTCAGTGTCAAGGATTTCCAGAAGCTATTTCTTGACATGAAGGCAATGGTGGACGAACTTTATGTTGAAAAGAAGAAGCACGAAAAGGGAGGTTCTTCAAAGCACAAGAAGCAGGAAGATCAGAAAGACACAGAGGAGAAAATTCTGAAAACTCCTTCTCCTCCATCTTCTCCCTCTTCTTCTTCTTCCCCTTCTTCTCCTCCTTCTCCTTCTCCTTCTTCTAATGTAAATCCATTTAAGAGCAAGTCTAAGCCTGTAATTAAGCTTGATGTAAAATTTGAGTTACCTAAATACTGTGGGGAGTTAAATGCTGAGAAGTTAGACGATTGGGTCCAACAAGTAGAAGTATACTGTAGGATACAAGGCCTAGTAGAAGATGCTTCTAGGATTCAATTAGCAACTCTCCGGTTGGGAGGTATAGCTCTCACCTAGTGGGAGAGTAAAACTCGTGAAGAAATTGCTCGCCATGGTCATGTTAATATGTCTTGGATGGAGTTTGTTGCTGCCCTTAGGAAACAATTCTACCCTTTAGGTTACATGCAACAGTTAACCATGAATTGGCAAACCTTTAGGCAAGGTAAGGGGCAGTCTGTCCAGGAGTATACTCATGAGTTTAGGAAACGGGCCATTGCTCTAAATGTTCCCTTGTATACCCAAGACACATTACTTAAGTATATTGGTGGTTTACATTCTTACCTTAGGCACACTATTTTGATGTTGAGTCCCAACAATCTAGACAAGGTGTCTGTTCAAGCTACTCATTTAGAGTCTAGGGGTAAGAATACTTTTAGTGATAACTTTTCTAAGAAGCCATCTAAGTTTGAGGGTAAGTCTAAAAGGAAAGACAAAGACAAAGATAAAGGCAAAGGGAAGAAGACAGCTACAGCTCAGAAAGAGGGTGAGAAACCCACATGTTCCCATTGCAAGAAAGAGGGGCATGATGATTTGAGATGTTGGAAGCTGCATCTTGAGTTGAGGCCGAAAAGATATGGAGGTAACAAAGGCAAGCAGAAGACTACTGCAGTGATTCAACAAGATCTTGGTTCTGACTCTGGAGATGAGATGAAGATTGTTGCTACCGGAATCCAAGGTAAAGGGAAAGGTATATCTCTCTCTTCTGATGCAATTTTTTCTAATGCCAGTGCAAGTACAAGTAAAGAATCTTCTCCTAAGGTTGATAAGCAAAGAAATGAATTGTTTCACATTCGTGTTGTAACAAAACACACTAAGGTTGATACTCTGTTTGATACGGGTTCACAAGTCAATTTAATATCTGAAGAAGTTGTAAAGAAACTTAATTTGACTACAACACCTCATCCGAAACCATATCCACTCGGATGGGTTTGCAATGATGCTCAACTACAAGTAACTAAACAATGTAAATTGAGATTTGCTATCACTGCAAACTTTGTAGATGAGGTAGAAGTCGATGTGGTCCCTTTGGATATTTGTGGGCTTGTGTTAGGGAGTCCTTATCTTTATGACAGGAAAGCAATCTTTTATAGGGGGGAGAATAAGTATCATCTTTTTAAAGATGGGGTAGAATACATTGTACGGGCACATAAGGTGAAGACTAATCTTACACTAGTTAATGCTGGTCAAATGAAGAGGTTGGTCAACTCAAGTAAAAACTTTGTATTGATGCTTGTAAAATCCAAAGAAGATGATAAATCTGAGGTATTCAGTCGAACTTTGAAAGATCATGTAAGTCATGTAAAGAAAGTCTTTGATGTATTGAGAAAAGAAAAATTGTATGTAAAGATGTCTAAATGTGAATTTGCTAAGACATCCTTAGTGTACTTAGGCTATGTCGTAGGGAGTGGTCAATTGAAAGTAGACCCTGCAAAGGTCGAAGCTATTGTAAAATGGCCTAAGCCAAGTACAGTCACAGAGGTCAGAAGTTTCTTAGGTGCAGTTCAGTACTGGAGAAAGTTTATTGCAAACTTCTCTTTTATAGCATCACCATTACATGCATTAACCAGTACAAAGGCAACTTTTCAGTGGGGAGGTCCGCAATAGAAGGCTTTCGACACTTTGAAGGGAAAGTTGAGCACCGCACCAGTTTTGGCCTTACCAAATCTACATCAACCATTTGAGATCGAGACAGATGCGAGTGGGTTTTCCATGGGAGCAGTACTCATGCAAGGAGGTAAACCAGTTTGCTACCACTCTGAAACTTTTTCAGGAGCAGTAAGTAACTATCCCACATATGATAAAGAACTTTATGCTTTAGTTCAGAGTGTTAAAAAATGGAAACACTACATAATGGGGAAAGAAACTGTAATCCACACTGATCACCAACCACTACAATATTTGCACTCACAAACTAAACTGCAACAAAGTAGGCACTTTCGGTGGATGGGTTTTCTACAACAGTTTCATTTGGTTATTAAGTATAAGAAAGATACCCATAACAAAGTAGCAGACATGCTCTCTAGACCTCCTATGATGAATGGCACGATAATCCTTGGAATAGTTCTATATGGTTCATGAAAGTTTTGGGGAACAATATGCTAATATTGAGAACTTTAAGGATATCTATCTTTGCTTTTAATGAATGGTAGTAAACATATGCTTAAATATATATTAATATATCTCTGAGAGGACACTTTGGGGTAAACAAAACATTGACTCAGCTGCAGAAGTATTGTTATTGGCCTCATATGCAAGAAACTGTAACTAAGTATATTAGAGGTTGTGTTATGTGTGCAACTAGTAAGCCTAGTAACAGGAAATTGGGTTTGTACACACCTCTACCTGTACCTTCTCGTCCATGGGAAAGTGTGTCAATGGACTTTGTAGGGGGGTTACCTATGTCTAGGAAGGGACATGATTATCTATATGTAGTAGTTGATCGATTCAGCAAAATGTGTATCTTAATGCCATGTAAAAAGCAAGTCACTGCTGAACTGACAGCTCATTTGTACTTTCAATTTGTATGGGTTCATTTTGGGTTACCTACTTCTATTATATCGGATCGAGATTCTCGATTCTTGGGGGAATTTTGGTCAACTTTGTGGGGACTCATGGACACCAAGCTGAAGAAGAGTACAGCCTTCCATCCGCAGACCGACGGGCAGACAGAGGTTGTAAACAGGACAGTTGTGCATCTACTCAGAGGTTACTGCAGTAAGCATCCTAAGTTGTGGGATGAGAGTCTTCATTATGTGTAGCATGCCTACAACCATGCAGCACACTCTTCTACTAAAAGGTCTCCTTTTGAGACATGCTTTGGTTATGTGCCCAAGACACTGATGGATTTGCTTTTGGGAAAGATGATGTTGAAGATGGACGCCATGATGCAGAGAAAGCTTTGAAGTTCATCCAGAAAAGCAATTCATCAGTGATGGAAACGGTTAGACAGAGCCAAGCAAAATACAAAGGTTGCCATGACAAACATCATAGCGATCATCATTTTCGAGGTTAGGCGAGAGTTTGGTTACATATCATCAAGGAAAGGATGCAAGGTGAAGGTAAAAAGCTTAAGCCAATTAGATATGGTCCTTTTGAGATCCTTGAGAAGATTGGTACTAATGCCTTCCGCCTCAATCTTCCTCCATACATGCATATTTACTCGGTTGTCAATGTTGAGAATTTGAAACTGTATGAGCCTCCAATGATCCTAGATGAGGTCATGGACATTCAGGTTCCATCAGTTGATGACCTTTCACCAGAGTACATGTCAGAGTTGCCAGAAGATGTTATTCTCGACAGGAATGTCAGAACTTCACGAAGAGGAAATGTTGAGTACCTCAGAGTGGGCCTGAAGGGGATGCATCCAAGCAAAGCAATATGGATGGAGATTGGTAAAGTGAGGGAACTTTACCCTCACTTACTTTCCAAAATAATCAAGCTTTTCGGAGGAGTCCTAAAGCTCTCCACGGTGGGAGCCGATCGGGGACAATTTTTCAGTGAGATGAAGTGTTCCCAATGTACTCCAGTTACAGCTTCATCGGGAAAAGAATGGCGTCTGGTTCCAGCATAGCTTGAGCGAATTCGAAAGGACTCGTTGCATGCAAGTTACGGCCCGATCAAACTTCGATCAAAGCTGGCAGTGCGTCCAAAGGCTGAGAAAAATAATCATCTCAGGGAAATTGACAAAATGTCGGTGTCATCGCCGAAGAGCTCGTTGAGGCGATTCCAGCGGTGTTAGTTTTTTGTAATCAGAAACGTCGTATGCTTTCGAGTTACTGGTGATCAAACTTGATCAACCCGGTACAAAGGATGGCGTCATCATCTTGGCGATGGCGATCCGTCTTTATCTGAAATCAAGCGTGGGCCAATTGAGGCATAATGGGTGAGCTCGAGGTCGTCTGAACAATCCTAGCGTGACACGTGTCCATCTGTACGTTCCGTACAACAGTCAGCAGGTGAGTCAGCTTGACACATCAGCATCTCTGGCGAATCGGAGCATGACACGTGGACGGTGAGTAAGCAACGTTGGTGATTAGCTCTCTGACACGTGGCCTACAGTCATGGTACAGGCATCCGAGTCGGCAGACAACTGGGCATCGTCGTCAGCTTACACGTCATCGTATTCAGCCAGTTGTAGGGTGACACGTGTCTTCTTCATCAGTGGTCTGGTTTGGTCTGTTGCAACAAAAGGAGGGGTTAGTTTCGAACCCGCGATCCCCGGCTCAACAACCGCGGATTCCACCGTTGTGCCAAACGAAGCGCTCTAAATATATATGATTCTGCGTTTGTTTTGTTGTTTAGAATTTGTGGAGTTCAGTGTAAAGCGTGGCCGGCGGGGTTGGAACCGCCGACCACGTCCTTAACAAAATCTTTTACCACCAGTGGACCGCGTGACACAGTCTAAAATTATGGTGGCACCGGTTTTCTTTATTGAGTTGTTGTGAGCCGAGCCTATGTCAAAATGGCTAAATAAGCCAAAATAAAACAAAACAACCTAAACCACCTGAAACCAAAAGATTGCAAAGACCAAATTAGACCTGATACGAGCTGATCAAGAAGGATATGCATTTAATTTGATGGTTAAGCCTAATTAGGCAAATTTCTTGTATAAAAAGAGGGTATAGGCCTTTGATTTTACCAAGTCCAGGTTGAGATAGCGAGAGAATGCTCGAGAGTCTTTGAAGACATTTCTGCATATCAGAGTACTGTCATGCTGTTGAATGCTTGAAGGAGATAGTCTTGAAGCCATTGTAATTGAATTGGGAGCTAATCGGATCGGTCCTCCATTGGAGAGGGACCCGAAGACGTAGTCCTTAGGGATGAACTCCGTTATCAACTTTGGTTTCGTCTCTCTATTTCTTCTCTCTTTTCTTTCTCAGTTTATTCTTGGCATTTAATTATTTTATGTTCATTTATTTCATTTGAGCATTTAAACTTGTAATCACTTAAGTTAAACGTTGTAATAATCGATCTTTTACGTTAAGCATTCTGTAAGCAATAAGTCCTAGATCCCTATATAGATCAGGATGTGAAGCCTTTGAGGTGCATGATGGCGCACCTAGCCCTAGTATTACTTCCATAGGGATGCATAGCAAAGCATTTATCCAAATCGATCAGCCAAGTCTCTGCCTCAAGACCCCCACCTGAACCATCAAATGTAGGAGTTCATGCTCTCAACAGGTCTCTCATGTGACCCGCCACTACTGCATCCTGTTTAGATTTGTTTTCCCCACGTCTAGGGGATCTCTCCCTTTCCCTATCCAACCTCTGTTCTTCCTCTTTCCTAGGGCCTAAATGACCCAATGTCTCCTAAAGTAAATGCTGCAACTAACCATCTAAACCAGGCTATTCTGGGTTCCGACCAACCCCATGCTAGGAGTAGATAAGAAAGGGTCCCCGACCAAGAACATTTATAGTAGTACAAAATACTAATCTCCAAGTATGGAAAGATAAATCACACATAAGGAAACCATAACATCAAAGACTATTTCCTAATCATGACAACAATAAAACACCAAAATATATCAATAGACCACTTCGAGAGGATTCCAATTAAAACAACTCAAAGGGAATGCTAGAGGAGAGTGTCATCACATGGCCTTACATGGATTATCCAGACAACCTATCACAAGGTACTGCCTCCATCTATGGTTATCTTGACTGCCTATCTCAAGGTGCCGCTCCATAGGGTGGCTCATGTGGAATCCTTAACCTGTCGTGAAGACAAGGTCATGATTATGCCAACCACGGCCTTCTCGGCCACCTTTAGTCTATGAAATCCCTAACAGGTGGACGAGGTAACTATATTATCCTATTAATTTTTAACTACCCACCCCCTAATTAATTAGTTAGGTTATCACTTATTACTCAAACTCTAACATGGGTTATCCTAACAGCCCTTTTGTGCATCGATGCCCACGTAGAGCCACTCTCCCTAGAACCCAAAACACATCAAATTCCAAAGGGTTGTACCCACAAGTACTCTAAAACGTAAAATAGAACAACCGTGAGGAAAAACCTTCTCGCCAATAATCATTAAAAGCATTTCCCGTGAATACAGGTATAATCCAAGTGTAAAATTTAAAATCACAACTATAGTCAAAATGGAAACAAGTATCAATTTTAAAAAGTCAAATACCAATTTTCCCATGCCTCTGGAAGTTTAACAATAACCTTATCTCCTATAAAAAAATTTGACAAACTTAAGGGTTCCCCACATGTTGATAACCCAACTCAAACAACCCAATAAAGAACTCAAGAAAGTCAAAGAATTAACTAATTATTCAACATCAAGAAATTGTTTAAGAACACAAATTCACTATTCTTAACAATTAGATTAAGATATCACACTGCATGAAATCTATTCTAGAAGTCAAACTACCAATTTAATCAATTTATTTAATTAAGTAAAAGCATAAATAAATTTGATAAAATACTTTCTTCAATTTGTCCAGTAACAACATAAAATCATTGTAAATAACTTACATAATTTTTTTCTCTAATTTGGTCAAGTGTATATATACATGCATATATATCTATATACATATACGTGTATATTACACTTATTATCACAATTTAAATTTAACATCATAAAAATAATCCACATAATTATATTCCTTATTAATGAATAAACACACACATATATATACAATAATATATATACATACATACATATATCTATACATATATACATATATATTAATATAAATTAAATTTAATAAATCTAAAATATTAAATAATAAATAAAAAATGAAATTTAAATATATAATTTAAAAGAAAAAACAAACTCTATACAAACAAGGCAAGCCTGGGAGGCTGTGAACTTCCCCATAGGGGAGGCCGCGACCCCCAAGGATGCGTACAACAATCCTTAGACTACTGTGTGCAGCTTTAAGGCTGCGCATGGGGGTATAGCTGTAGCCGTCTCCCCCCCAAATATGCAATCAATTTTTTTATTTTATTTTTTAAAAAATATTTTATATTCCTTAGGTTCAAATTTATTACGAATTCCATAGTATGGAATTTCGTTTGCCTATTTTATATCTTTTTCCCCGAGTTTAACTATAGATTTTTTTTAAAATTTCACAATTTTGGATAGAGGTTTCCATTGCAACCTACAGAGGTTTTCTACTATTTTAACAATGAATTTATTTCATGAGGTTCTCTGATTTTACTGTAAAATTTTCTATAGAGGTAACAAAACAACAACGACAACATTTCAACATCCAGGAACACAGTTTTCTACAGGGGAACTTTTAATAAATTTTCTACAGAGGTCACAACAATTTCCTCTTATGCAGACAATAATAGACAAACTTTTCAAAGCAAGAAAGTGTTTAAACAAAAAAAAGTAAAGAACCTATTTTCTGAAGCCTAAAGAAGCAAGAGTTATGCAAAGCTTCACCTCTAGAACTTCCAACTTTTAAATTTTTCTCAGAAGCTTCACCTCCAGCCTAAAGCAAAATACAAGTCCAGGATCTATTGTAGCCCTTCTCAAACTTTTTAAAAAAAAACCAAAAAACCCCCAAAACCCACACACACAATTCTCTAGCCAAATTTTTTTGTGAAGAAATTCTGGTTAAAACCATGCCAATATTCTCTCCGAGAATATTTTTCCAACAAGAATTCCATTAAATTACCCACTTATTCCTGTAAATCCTCTAATAAAAAGAATTAACTAATTTTTAATTATTTTATTTATTTATTATTATTATTATTATTCTTTTAATAATAATATAGCATTATGAGCTATTTGATTAACTTAAGAATTCAAAAATCAATACCGCTACCTTAAGAAAATTTAACATTCTAATTAACAAAGAAGCAACTTATATTTTATTTAAATTATCCACATAATGAAGAGCATTAATCAATTATCTTAAAACCATAATTATCTATAATAACTATATCAATTAAATATATTAATTAGTCACACATAACTAAAAATTAATTAAATCACAAACATTTACATACTAAAATAAGTAATCAACACTAACACAATCACAAACAAAGATGAGTTTGAAACAAAGACAACATTGGACTCACAACAAGGTGATGAACTTGGGACGGGGACACTTCCTTATCAACTCGCTTTTCAACATCATAACCGTTGGGTTAATGGGACATGCTCAAACCTGACAAGCAGGTGGAGTCAGTGTCTAGTACCTACATCCTACATAGAAACAAACGTCAAGTAGCATATAAATCTCCATTGCAGACACACTATGAAAGGTAATCGTGGGGTAGCAGGGAACTTGCAAGCAAGTGATGCCACTCAGTCCTTTCACCAAAACACACTAGCAATACCATCAAAAACCATATATATTACTAAGGAAAAACACAACATAACCATATAACATAATCACCATGAAATGTATCATCTAGCATCACATGTAATATCAAGTGCAACAAATCAACCAAACTATAAATCCACACACAACCAAAATGGTGAACTGATCACCCACACAACAAAGTAAAAAATCCACACATAAGAGTATCAGCAACATGAGGGGTATTACAAGATGCATAGCTGATTTTATGCTATCACTTCTCCACTGAGACCTTTGTTTCACATAAATCATTTGTGGCCTACCAATTGACCTCATGTACAACATAAATGTATGCACAAAAAAAAACACCAATAATTTATCAACTATATGTTCCTCATTCCACAAAATTTGTACCATTAAATGTAGTTTAACAGTGTGATAATAATATTTAATGGTTGTATCATGATTCAATAATATTAATTAAAAAATCTAAACATGACATCATGATTGGTAGGGAATCCCTAATACCAAGGAAAAAGAATATAGTTGATAAGCTGTCGAGCAGTACATGAGGACTATGCACCTCGGTGCTCCACATCTTTGATCATGCCAGTTTATAACTTGTCTTCTTTGTACGGGAAAATGTGGAGACAAGAATGATTTTTTTGAAATTCTGCTTCTTTTAATTATTATGTGGGCCATCAAAGTAACTTTAGAGTCATAGCTCGATAGAAACTTACATAACGTCGAATCTTGCAAGTCATAGATGCCTAGTAAAGTCACATTAATGTTCAGCTTGCCATGTACAAACGAATTTCATGTAACTTGTTCTCATCATTTTTTTAATGAAGATGAAAAATCATATAAAATATCATAGTATTTATTACTATGTATTTAATCCACTTGAAAACTCACAAAGGTGTCATAAAACTATTTTCTTTTTTTTGTTTATGTATAAAGTGTGTGGATGGATAGATGGTACAATAAGTGTGTTTGGGGCTTTAGAATGTGGATTTTCATTTTTTCATGTATAAAATATGTGTATGGACATATGGTAGAAGAAGTGTGGAGCTTCAGGATGTAGATTTCGGTTCTTCATGTATAAAGTATGCGTATGCACATATGGTATAAGAAGTGCAGGGCTTCAGAATGTGGAGTGTGGTAAACTAAAACTGCACATGAAATGGGTTGTTTTAGGGATTCTTTGATGGGCATGTTATTGTGAGACCTGCAATAAAATGTGTTCCTAGTTTTTAATCTAAAATGTAACTCTTCTATTTTTTCCTTTTCAATTTTGAAATATGGAACATTCAATAAATTTACTAGTGAAATCATATACTCTTGTAATTTAACATTCAAGCAAGTTATAAAGTTCATTAAATATTTCCTTAAATTATCTCCTTCACCTTTTTGATTTTTTTCTTATTTTACATAATAAAACATAACAAATAACATAATTTCTTGTAAATTAACATTCAAGCATGTTATAAAGTTCATTGAAGATTTCCTTGAATTATCTTATTCACTTTCCTAATTTTTTTCTTATTTAATTAATAAAACATAATAAATAACATAATATAAGTTGTAAACAATATCCCTCTTTTACTTGTCCATAAGGATTTGTGTGTAGTTGATTATGAATGATTATTTGTTCTATTCTATGCGAGCACTAGCATAGTAGGTATATATTTATCCTTTATCCTTTACTTTCACATATAGTGTTTGAGCTTTGGTTCTTCTTTGACATAATGAGCACAATTTGTGTGATTATATAAAGATCACAATTTTTATATTAAAATGATCAGGGACAAGTAGAAAAAACATTAAATCAATATTTCTCAATCTTCTTAAATAGAGAACCAAAAAAGCATAAACAAATGAAATAATGCATATTGGACCAAGTAGCCTTGCTATATACAGGCTATCGAAGACTAAAAAATATAAGCCGCTAATTTTTTTTCACATTGTTCTTTCCAAAGAGAATTGGTTTCCTAAAAAAAAGTTTTGTTTGAGTTTTTCAATACTTGTTTCTTTACCTTCCAAATGATTGAAACATTAACCATAAGATGGATGTCAAGGAAATTATTACTAATGGTTATCAATCATAAGATGGTTGTGCTTGTTGGTTAAGTAGAATACTTGGTTGTATGCCCTTTTTTTCCCCTTGATTGTCTTTTCAAATAAGAAATTTATGCCCTTGTTAAGGAAAATTTTATTACTAAACTAAGCAAGTGAACTATGTATATAAACATAACTTTGTGTAGGATCATACAATAATTCTTAGACATGTAGGCCTATTAGTTATTATTGGGAATTTAAAAATGCATTTCGCACAACTTACAACTATGCTCATGATTATCCTACCAATATAGCCATATGCTCTATCACATTATCCACATAATATTGATATAACACCATCAACAAAAACATTTTAATACATAAAATTGATAATCAAAAACTTATATACATAAAGTTTTGTCTCATTATTGGTTATTGAGCTATGGATTGCTCCCTTTTTGTTATATCTAACATTTTCTTAGTTACTTCTTCTCTAAGTAGCAATGGAATGATTATCAATATACAAAATACAAGTGCAAAAATAGAAATCCAATGATAGAGGTTTGAAACACTTATAAATCCAAAATTGAAACAAACAAAACATTTTCAAAAATTTAAGCAACATATAATGGAGAAAATCTATTTCGACAAAGAAAATTTGCAATGAAATAATTTGCACAAATGAAGAATAAAATAGGAAGATTACACAATATCATAATATTTTCTTTTATTTTGTTCTTTGAAGCATGCTATTATTTCATTGTAGAACATAGTAGTATATAGTTCAAGTGCAAACATAGATGTCCAATTATAGAGATCCAAAACACTTATAACTATAAATTGAAACAAACAAACATGTTCACAAATTGAAGCAACACATAATGGAGAAAATCCATTTGGGTTGAGATCGTGCCAAGCATGTGAGACAAATAGGGTCTTGTTAGTACAAGAATGGTATTTATACATTTCTTACAACAAGTTGATTAAAGCTTGAACAACCATTGTCTGTGACAAACATCATGTCCTCTGTAGGACAATGTCACATTTTTTGTGACAAGGACAACTTCACTGGCCCTTCTTTTACATGCAATTATTGGAAATCTCCCTACCCTGTGTTCATGTTACACTTTTGATCATCCACTATTATAATTATTCCAAATTTAGTTATTTACTTTGTTGTGCAAAAAATTTTGGGCATTTATAGTCACACATTAGTCTACTCATTTTATCAGTTATGCAGAGTTTGTTACTTAGTCTTATGATGGGATTTGCCTCCATTTTACCATGGTTAAGTAATAAGTTGTTAATGGAGTTCTCAGATGAAATGAAATTGCATAAAACATTAGTTACTTTCTGATGAGTGCATGGTTGCACAAAGTTCAAAGCTGGTGTTGATCCATTTATGGATATTTTTATTTTTTTTAATGAATAGGTGTTTGATTTATTTATTTTTAAAATCAATATTACTTCTTGGCAGTCTCATTTTCAGTGGCCTTCCTTTTAATGTCAAAGGATATATTTCACAATCCAAGTACACTTTCTGTCTAGCCATGTTTTGTATACACTTCAAAGTTTAGTGCCCTCAGGGAAGTTTTCTTTCAAAGAGTCAATGGCAAACCAAATCCTTACTACATAAGGGATCTTTGTGGCCGATCAATCAAATTTTCTTTAGAAAAGAAATGGAAAGCCTCCTAAAGTTCTAAGACATTCAACTTTACCCCATATAGCCAAAAGCGACAGGCATAGCTAAAGATTTGGGTAATCTCACTACATGGAATTCATTCAAATTGGCTCGTTGTAGGCTGCATGAACCATTTTCTTTCATCTTTTCTAAAGAATGGATGTCTCAAAGCTTCCCAAGCTGTCAACCTCATTCAAATTGGATCATTGTAGGTTACATGAGCCATTTTCTTTGCTTGAGTAATATTTTCCAAAGAATGGATGTCTCAAAGCTTCCTAAGCTGTCAGCCTCTCTAAAGGTTCAAACTTGAGAAGGCTTTTTAGTAAGTCTATAAGGAGACTGTCTGAGTGATCCACATGTTGTCATTGTAGACATAAAATGATTTGACAATCATGCTTTAAAGTGGGACCATAAAATAAAATTAGCACAAGATCATATATTTCTCCTTTGATTAGCTCACAAATAAATTTATGTAAATATTCCCCTAAAATTGTACATATTCAAATGAAAAATCATTATTAATATCTGAAAAACCATTATACATACTCAATTTGTCTTGTGAGGGCAGTCTGCACAACACCTAGACTCTCTAGGAATCTATGTGGCATGAAGCAAAGACTAAAGGGCTACTAACATAAGATTATTGCTATTGTTGTTTATCAATCATGCTAATTGTAATTAATGTATTATGCTCGATAATGTGGTCATAAGAGATTTTTAATGTCTTATACTCAATAATGCCATCATTAGAGATTTTTTAGTAATGTATTGCTCACAAAAAAATTATTTTATATAACTAATATTAAGTGAGGTCCTTTACACATCGGATAATATTGGTGAGATATTTTATAATGATTTTTTGGCTTTTATGATATATAAATAAATGTAGATGTATGAAATTAGCATCATTCACATTCATCCACTCATTAAATAGATCAAGCTCACTAAATCCATTCATCAAATAAATTAGGTCTATTTAAATTCAATCTCTAAGGATTGTCCATTTAAATTGAATAAATTAACTTTATTTAATTTAAACCTATCATTATCTCATTTGATTAAATAAATCAATTTTTAATCAAACTCTAACATTCCATCTTTTATAGATCATCTCCTAGGTTCATCTCCTTCAAATTGATTAACCTTTATCTCACATCACCCTTTTAATTAAAACAAACTTTATTTAATTAAATCCCAAATTCATATTCCATCCCTTTTGATTTAAATAAATCAAATTATTTAGGTGAAATGGGTCAAAAGCATCTAACATCATCTTAACTAATCTAATCCTGATTAATATAATCTAATCACCCATCACATCCTCTAGCTTTTCCCACTTGCACCAATAAAGCATTTTAATTCATTTATTAAAATCATCATCTTCCCTCAGCAAAGAATCTTTTGAGAATATTCCTCAAGTTTGAATTTGAAAGCAAGTTGACTTGTCCTTTCCAACATGGCAATAACTTCCCTCTTACATGTCCCCCACTTGGCATTAAAGTCTCCTTTTCTCCCTCCAACAAGCCAAATTTGAATTTGAAAAAGGCCAACCAATCTCATTTATTGGCACATTGACCAAAACTTGCACATTCCTCAACCATTCACAAAGTGACAAGTGGTCCCTTCTTATTGGCTAAATCTTTATCCCACATTGATCTCTTTTGAGCACTCTTTCAACTTGAGAGTCTATAAATAGAAGCTTCATTCTTCAACAATCCATCCACAACCTTCATGCAAAGTTACTTTCTTCAATTGAGAGCTAATTTTGTCCATTTCACTCCATCTTCAAGGCATCTATCATTTATCTTAGCAAGGATTGGGAAAGGGTCACTTTGCACAAGTGACACCAATCCACTATGGAATAGGTACATGCAATGCTTTTATATGTCTTTTAATCCTTGTTATTTGTTGTATTTTTTTAGCATTGACATGTTATTTCATAGGAGTGTTCATAGGTTTGCATGTGCATGAACTAACCCCACTAATGAGTGTTGGAATAGATTGATCACTTGCAGATTTAGGGGTGCTTCAATAAATCAAGCGGTTAAGGAATACTACAAATAGAATATTAAGATATAAAATAAAATGAAACCTATAAAAAAAAATATATTTATCAATTTTGATTATGTATGATATCATACACTTTGGAAGTTTCATACAATATTATTTAAATTGTTTTAAAAAGAATTATTCAATGTTTTGAACTAGAAAATTTGTAAAATATAAATATTAATAATAAAAAAATAAATATAATAATAATTAATATTTTTATACTTATTTGAAGAAGCTTGAGCTAAAATATGTGATCAACGGTTGGTATCATTTGTTGCACCATGGAAGTCGATTGAAATTGTTTCATCCATTGATTGTCAAGTTAAAATAAATGTAGTTTCCAATTTTTTATTTCATCTTTAGCGGTTCTAAATGAAAAACACAAAAACCATAGACCAAAGAATAAATGCATGAGTAGACTTCCATTCTGATCAACACATCCCTGGTTCATCACAAAGCAGTAAAATTATTTTCGCAAATGTAACAAATGTGTATTCAGCCTAATTAGTCAGTTCATAAGTTGACCAATAGATGACATCTATTTGAGGCATCTTGGCAAACAATAAGGGAAAATGCTAGCAAAACTTGTCAAAAATTATTGGAGGATATGCACTAAATGGATTTGTTGTGTATAAATTTCCAAGAAAATTCAGAGATAAATGAATACCTTCTTCTATGGAAGACCTAAGAAAATTTAAAACCCTATACTCCTCGCACTCAAGCATTTCACTTAGAATTTGTTAGATTTTCAATTTATAGAGTATTGTATTATAGGAATTGTATATTACAATTTTAAATAAATATAATAAGACAAATTGAATATGTATAATGGTTTTTTAGATATTAATGACGATTTTGATTTTTATGTACTTGTATCCATAATGGGTACAAAATCAATTTTTGAAAACACTTTAGAAATTTCCAAGCAAATGCAATTGTCAGATTAAATCCAAATCCAAATTTCTTCCTCTTTATCTCTCCCTCTCTCCCTCTCTCCCTATTACAAGCATAACATTAGCCCATTGATAATTGAGCCTAATTATTTCCTGAGTTAAAAGGTTTTATTTCATGTTGTGTTTCAAACCCTCTAACTGAATGCATAATTGCTAAATGATCTACCATAAGATCTCATGTATTACACACATGTATACAAAAAATGGACCTATTATTTCCATAATTAACCTTCCACACCCCTTAGACATTCTCATTGCACACCAAGGTGCAATTGCTAGTTAATAAATGGATATAAATATAGGGGATAGTACGACTGAATGTTTCTCTGCTTTCATTATTTTGTTGTTTTGATTGGACAGATACCGATAAGGTGAGGTAAAGTTAGCAGGAGAGGTCAGAGCGTAGAGCTACTCCTAACTTCTCACAGTTATTTTTGTAGTAATTTATACGCTTGTCGATGAGATCAGGTCTGCGACTGTTACACTTAACATTGCCATTGACAGCTTGGATTGTGGCACCGAATCCCTATCCAGAGGTGATGGCAGTATGGTAGTTGCTCTGTTTCATCCAAAACCACACTACCATTTTGAAGGAAATGGCGGGATCCTGCGCTACCTTCTCTGGCTCATTCAACCCGTCGAATCCAATGTCGTTTCCTGCTGGACCGTAGCTGAAGTTCCTACAATTCTCAATCTCATTAGTGTGAAGTGGGAAGCAACAAAGTAAGGAAAGTATAACCTGAAGTGAGAATTGGTTAATTACGAGGATAGCTAGATGGGGCCCCGGCTGAAATAGCCTTTGCCTGCAATACATGGGTGCTAAGTGTTTCTTTCCTTGCAATAATCTTTCTGTGTGCCATCGATCTCTTCAATGTAATAGAAAGTTGCAAATGCACAACAGTCATCAATCATCAACTAGTTATGCAAAATTGGTGCTCAAACTATTGGTTAGTCGTTGCAAATTGGTTACTTACAACCAGTCTCGTGTGTGACATGGGAAAAGAAGGCAGGAAGCTCTCTCTTGGTGTCGTCAGAAGATCCGGTGGTGCCAAAGTCAGTGTAGGCATTGGCAGCCGGGATGAAGCCATCATAGGTGTATAAGTTCTTTCCAGCATAGGAGTTGTTTGTAGAATTGAGAATGGCATCAAAGAAATCCTTGCTTATCATGGAGGAGACGGCAATTCCAGTGGAGGGAGTGGAGGGAGTCAGGGTGGTGGAACATGGCCCTTGTTGGCATCCAGTGCTGCATAAATCATTTCCCGTGCCGTAGTAGCCTCACTTGCTACAACACAAATCGCTAGAACACCCACAATTCTGTGCAGAAACACTCCAAAAAGGACAACAATCCCCACTTCCAACACCAACATCGCGTTGCTTTCACTCTCCATCTATCTTATATCTCTTCCTTAACCGCTGCTTTGTTGCAGTTGTATCTCTAAAGCTCTTCTCCCCCTTATTTATAGAATGGAAAATGCTTGTCCATGATTGTTCAGGGGGAAGAGATGACACATTTGTGTGCTATCTTCCCCACTCAAGCTTTGATGGTACCGCATTTGGTTCTTTCATTTGACCAACAATTCTCCTCCAAATACTTAAATGTATTCTTTCGTTCCTAATCAAACTAACATACTTCGACTTTGATTTGAGACTCGTTATGTAGGGTCTTCCAGATAGATGGCTATTTTACATGGCTTTATACTTAGACTGTATATTTTTACCTTTTGAATTGGTGTTTTAACTAGCATACATATATATTAAATATTAATATATATAAAAAATGTCAAGATTTATTCTTCTCGAGGTGCCTATGCTCTTAAGACATCAAAAGTGCAATAGTAACGGAGAACATAATCACTCTATCCTCTACAATAAAAACCTTGAAAATACCTCACACAACATTACAAAATATCAATCCAAATGAAAATCCTTACAAGTTGAAATAAAGTTCGATGACAATTTAAGATCCCTTTTTCTATTTAGCTAGATATTTCAATAGATTTGACTTCAGGCCAAGGTTGAGGTTGCATTGACTCTATCTCAATGAGCACTCCATTTTCCATGCTTTCTTTCACTTCATCCACCTTTTCATTCTTAGGTACGCTAAAACACCTCAGGAATCTACCTCGTGAGTGTTCAATACAGTGATATTTCTCATTCTTCGTCTCCTCTTCTTTGTTGCATTCTTCACTTATCTAAAGAATCCAACCATCTTCCACTTCTATTTTCACTTCCTCTTTCTTCAATCTTGAAAGAAGTCACACATTCCATTTCACTCTCTCTCAAAACAACTAGAAATTTTCTACAAGCAAAATAGAGAATTGCTAGTTGAAAATCATAAATTAATAAATACCAAGAAGATTGTCCTTGAGAATGTGGGCATCAGGGGTTTCCTCCCAATTGAGCTCTGTATTGGGTGCATCAATTGCATCCCTTGCAAAATCTATGGAGGGCCTTGCTACGTCCCTAAAAATTGAGGAATCAAAAACCTGGAAAGGATCCCACACATCCAATGAAAATGGATTGTACATAGTGGAGGATTTGTTGCCCCAAAGACTTGGAATAATAAACATTTGTTAAGACCGCACAATGAAAGCTCTGTAAATTGAAGTTTATTCT